>JAVSCE010015722.1:0-41133 GCA_032199065.1 Smutsia gigantea | reverse complement strand
AACAATTTTGGGCTGAGATTTCCTTCATCAGAAGGCACAGGTGCAGGCACAGGTCACCTGCCAGACAGAGCGGGAAGCCTCCTGGGGCCACACCTCAGGGTGCCCGGCTCTTCTGCAGGCTATCTGAGGAAGGGTGGAGAAAGCTTTTAAATCACTGCCCACATCGTTCCCTTCCCCGAAGGCTGCTCTCGCTTTCTTGAAGATCGTCCAAGGCTGACTTTTAGGGGACCAGTTGAGCTGGCTTTGGGCCCCCACTATTCCATAAACCCAACCTGTGGCCTTTTCTCCAGGCTGTTATAGGCGACAAGGAACTAGCAGCAGCCTGGGACCAGTGCTCCAGCCGCCCTCCCACGGGGCTGGTCCGTGCCAACCTGCCCATTAGGCTGGGGGCCCTCCAAGGCCAGGGCCGCCGGTGCCTCAGTGCCACCCACTGCCTGCTTCCCCCGGCCTCTCATTCCCGAATGTGTGCCGACTCCTCTCTCAACAGAAGGGATCAACTTTCTAAGATGAGTAAGACATTGCACTGTTCCTTCAAGGCGCAGAATCTGACGCTGGGGTGTCCAGAAGGCCAGTGCTGCCTGATGTAACAAGAGCTGCTCAAATGGGACTCGTGAAACACTGCCACAAACAGCCTTCATTCAGTACAGTAGCTGTTACAAAAGTTACAGGTCAGGGCTTAATGCAGCTTCAGTTAATCGTGGACAAAGAGAAACATTTAATAAAGAGTGATCTTTTATCACCAGACTTCTAAAGATGCAGAACTGGACAGACGGGAGTTTAATACAAAGCAGGCAAGTTCACCTTAGACTTAACAGCCATCTCCAGCTCTCCCGGTTTCCATGTAGGGATTAAGGAATTACTCCCGAGGTGGCAGAGGACCTCTCGACACAGCCAAGGAGCCCAGCACCCCCCAGCCACATTCTGAGGAACTGAGGGGGAGGACAGTGAAGAGCCCTGCCAGAGCCAGGGAGGGCATGACTCATGGGGCGGCAACTCCACCCTGCTGTGCCCTGCCCACAACCTTCCCTCAACCACTGGATTTTCCAAGTTGAGGCTCTTTGGGGCTCAATCTAAACATGCGGTGGTAAAAAGGGAGGCGTAGAGCTAATTTTCTATTGTGTTAATCCTGCAAAGCAATGGGGCACGGACCGCAGAGTGAGCAGGTGGCCCCCTGTGCCGACAGCATGGTGGGCTAAGCTCTGCAGAAGCGGGCATCTAGCCAGCTGCACGGTCAGGCGGTACTTTCCCACCGTGCCCATCAGGCTCACCCAAGGCCATCTAGCCTTCAGTACCAGTGCATTCAGTTACTACAGTGGCTAGAATCTCAGTGTTACGGCCGAGGAGGCTTCAGAATGCCAGTCAAGAGCAAACACAAATCATTCCAGGTGTCACCCCACAAGCACGGTGGGCACTGAGGCCTCATTTTATTCTTTCTTCCTCGAGCTCACACATGAGGAGGAAGCAGCCATGTAGAAGGGAAGAGAATCAATCCTATGGGGAAAACTGGCTACAGTTGCAGGTACTGACTCACCTGTCCTTCTCTGTCCCCCATCATTGACCTTGAACCTTCTCTCCTGAAAAAGACAATTTAAAAGGAAACCATGAGGAGGAGGAGGAGGACAGGTCCATGAGACCCCCAGGAAAACATCACCCAAGTGGCACCAGGTAATTCACACCCACTTGGGTGGCTGGAGCGGCTTACAATGCCTATGCCAACCCTAGGTGCTCATCACTGAGAACAAACCAGGACAAAGGACACTTGCTTTGGGCGGGCATGGTCAGTGGGGACCTGGCTGACCTGTCAGCTGAGTGGTCAGGGTAGCGGCCCCGGTCCCTGTGGTCAAAGTCATGGAAGCGATCCTGGCGGTTGAAGTCAGAATGGTAGCGCTCATCCAGGGTGGCCCGCTTGGCTTCTGGCCAGTAGGCATCGTCCCGCCTAGAAGGGGAAGCAAGAAGGAACACGTGTATTTCCTCCCTAAGTACATGACCTTTGTGGAGTTGGGGAACCGAACCCGCGAACTGTCCCTGCCCCTAGGACTTCATAGGAGAATTCATTTCAGCAACAAAGTATTCTTTGCCACATGAGCTGAAAGGGCTGGAGGGGTGACATGGGACCTGCATGCACTACTCCGCTCCATTTTATGTTGACTCTTCAACACGCCCCACTTCCGCCAAGCAGAAAAGCTCTGACACCCTAACAGCAGGGCGACAGCTGAAGGGCACGGGCACAAACACCTGCTGGTAGCCTCTGGGAGGGCTGGCCTCAATCTATCAGGACAGCAAGAGCGTCACCCTGCACTTTCTTCAGTGCACTTCCGTCTCTTCTACAGTGATAGTGACGACTTAGTGAAGACACCCAGCGGGGGAGGGCTCTCCAAAGCACCTGAAACGTACTATTTCAATACCTTTATGACCCTAAGGACTCCTAGCATCACTACTTCGTATAAAGGTATAAAAAGTTGTCAAACAGCTTAAAGGCCCTTTACAGAAGTCTCACAAGCTTATTACACACGGACCTCTTCACCCCATGCAGTGTAAAGAATTCTGATAAAAACAAAGTGGGGGCCTTCCCACGCAGAGCACGGGTACAAGCGCTGGCTAGCTCTGGAGGTTAGCGTTTTACTTTTACCTGTCACATCAGTGTATCTGAGAAATTAAAATCAATCTCACTACTGGAATAAGCTAAAGCACACTGTCATGATGACTACAAAGCTTGACAGGGCCCAAGAGGTGCTTTATGGTTTGGGGCCACCCCCTAGTCTCACGTGTCCACCTACTGCTCAGTGTCTGAACTCCTCCCAAGAGCCGTGCTGGGACTGTGTGGTTTTCTAGGCACTACACCTCATCACCTTTCTCCACCGATTCCCAACCACCTGGCTCCCGACAGAGGACGAACACCAGCTCTGCCTTCCGCAGATATGTATACTTTCCTTTAAACCCCACACTAGTAGACTATTGGGGACCTACAGCTCAAAGGCCTGGGCCACCTCAGGGTGGCCTAGCTCACCGGCTGTCTGCGTCATAGGGCCTGCGCAGCCCCGGCCGCCGCTCCTGCTCGTAGCGCAGCTCTTGCTGGCGCCGCAGCTCCTCGCGCTCGCGGTGGATGCGCTCCTGCTCGCGCCGGCGCTCGTGCTCGACGTGCATGCGCTCCCGCTCCAGCCGCTCCCGCTCCATGCGCTCCCGCTCCAGGCGGTGACGATGGAAGGCCAACCGCTCACGGGCAATCTCCAGGCGCTCACGCTCCTCACGCTCCCACTGCGCCTGCACACGCTGCTCCCACTCGCTGCGCTCCCGTGCCCTGCAGAGCAGCAGCAGCTGCAGGGCACCGTCCTAGGTGGCTACGGAGCAGCCCTGGGCGGCCACACACACAGCTGCGCCCCAGCACAGACAGCCGCCTTGTCAAACAGCGACTCAGCAGGTCTACAAACTGAGCCCAGGTTGCAAACGGGCTGCAAGCAGTATCCTGCCCACGGGGACCCCAACACACCATCCTGGGACACAGCTACCATCCATCCCAGGAATTAACCAGCCAGCCAATGCTGCTGTATCCCAACTCACCGACGAGACTCTGAGTCTCTCGACTTCCGAGGCTCTTTGACTTTATCGAAGGACACGACAGACCGCTTCTCTCTGCTGGCCGATTTGCGATCCTGGCTCTTGGAAACCTGGTTCCCCAAGAACATGAAAAGGTTATGAAATGACAACAGGAAGTATCAGGTGTGTCCGGTCTAAACATCCGAAGATCGGAAATGGCAATGAACATTTAATGAAGTGATCAAGTAAGAAGGGCTTCTCTCCCAGGAAACTTCCTATTTTCCTTATCATAATTCAAAGTTCCAGGCTTTCATCACCTCTTAATGCCAAAATATGATTCCACTGAGTCCTCAATAGCGTTGAAATGAAAATAAGCATTTTCCCTCAAAACTTTTCATAAGATAAAAAAAATGTTTTTTTTATAAATTGTCTTTTGTCCAAAATAAATTCCTTAGTCTTGTCCCTTTTATGATCAAACATGCATTAAGTGCCCACCTGAGGCCAATTCTGTGATGTCAGGATTACTGGTTTCTGCGATTGCATTATTTTATGAGATCTACGTATTTACCCTCTAATCTACACTTTTTTGTCATTTTCTACTCTTTTTATTAAGCATAAAAAATCATAATAGGTCAAAATATCTGCACAAATACAAGCAAGACTAACAGCTTCTGTAACGGACACATTAGCCTGCAAATGACCCACATCATCTAGTAGCTTAAGCTGCATGGTCTGTGCAGCACAGGGGTAACGTAGAGGCCCGAGGCCGGTGACTGGGAACTTGGCCCCAGCTAACAGTTAGTTGGGCAGGGCAGGTCACTGTGCCTAGCCCATGCAAACCATGGTTTATGGTGAACACCAGCTTTCCTCCTGGGGGTACCCCTGTGGTAGGTGTCAGGCAGAGGGTGCCCATGTGACCAGCCCCCAGTAAAAACCTTGGGTGCCAAGGCTTTACCGTGTTTCCCTGGGCAGAAGCACCACCCACGTGCTGCTGCCTCCTCACTGCTGTGGGATGCCCCATGGCAAACATGGGGAGCCTGCACAAGCTCCCTCGGCTCTGCCCGTCCTCCCCCGCGTGGAGCCCTGTATCCTTACTGCACCACGGTAGCCAATCTCAGCTCTGAATGCAACTGCAGGGGGCCCAGAGGTCCCTCTAGGGAATTGCTGAATGGGGTGGCCATGGGGACCGTGGAGCCCTAACAAGGTTGTAAGGCTATCACGACCTGACCTTAGCGACATCAGTAGCTGCCTGTGACACTGACAGCAGGCAGAGCCAAGTGGCGAGAAGCTAAGCAGGTACTTTGCGGACCCCATGCTCTGTGGGGCATCCGCCAGGCGACGGAATACAGGACTGGACCGGGGCTGGGGCTTAGGAGGGCTGGAAAAGTAGGCTGGGCGCAGGGTTCTAAGAATGTATGACAATACAGCTGAAACTTTCAGGGCAGGCAACGAAAACGGGAAAAATGTCAACCAGCCCCAAATTTTAATTTTAAAATTAGCTTTAGAAAATGGGCAACAACTCTCATCAGAACAAAGTATAAAGGAAAGCTTTTAAGCTATTAAATTTTAAAAATTTCAAGATGTCCACAATCTGAAAAGATCAGGAATTCCCAAAACACACAAAGAAATGTAAAAAATAGAAATGTCACATGAAGTAGAGTTGTAAAATACCCTAGTTAGGAAATGAATACTCACTCTCTCTTTGGATCCTGATGTTTTGACACTGATAACAGGCACACCTTTGGATTTATCCATCACTACAGTCCGCTCAGTTCCTCGACTTCCTAATGAAAGAAGACTAAAGTTTAAGTTGAGAAACAAGAAAAACCCCGATCAGAAAAAAAGACCCGGCATGGAAACAAATCCAGTGCGTGTCGCCAAGCGATGGCAGCAAATGCAGTAGCGCACGCAGCGAGCCCGTCCCTCAGCCCGCTACCTGACTTGGTGGCCCGGGAGCGCTCCGAGGGTCCAGGTGTCTGATCACCCTGATCTTTACTCTTCTCCCCACTTCCATCTTCACCCTTTCTGGCGTCATCTTTCCTGTCGGCTTTCTCATCCCTCTTCAGGTTTGCAGACCTATGAACAGCACACGAAGACACAGAAGCGCGTTAGAGCAGGCATCTAGGGAAACACACCAGCCCCAGCTGGACTCCTGTGAGGGGCACATGTGCCGAGGCGGCCCCAGCTGGCGTCCAGAGGCCGACCAAGTCTGTACAAGGAGGCCCTCCTGCCTTGCCAAGTCCCTTGGGAGAGGGACTGGAGGCAGGCGATCACCCACACCTCCTGGTCCCTGTCGTGAAGAGTAAAGGGCTGAGGGCGAGGGGCCTGGCCCCCTCCAGGAAGAGCGGTACCTGTCACTGCTGCTGGACTTCTCTTTTTTCCCCTCACCCTCTCTTTTGTCAGAGGTTTTCTTCCCAGTAGGTTCATTTTTCGCCTGAAAAAGAGAATCAAGTGAAGTATTCCCTTATTTCCTAAAATGGTCACATCCCTGGAAGAACATGGCTGCTTACTTTCTCCACTGAGATCATTTTTCCATGGAGCTCTGTTTTGTGCAGATGGTTAATGCATTTTGTGGCCTCTTCTGCTGTGGACATTGTAACGAAGCCGTAGCAGCGAGCTCCAGGACTCCGGGCGTTTGTCACGACCTTGGCACCCACCACCTTGAAGGGAAGCACCCAGGTGGGGCTCAGACACAATGCCCCCGATACACAGACCCCACCCCCCACAGGGCATTACGGTTCCCATGGCTCTCCGCAGACCCACAGCTCCCGGCGCCCTCCCTGAGATGAGGCTGTCACCAGGTGCCTGGCAAGGGGCAGAGAGGACTGGGAAGGACAGTGCTACTGCCTCACTGTTATGACTCCGAGGGCCCAGTCCACTCTGGCTGCTCCTCCAGGGGACCTGGATGGCAGCATGGAGGCCCAGAGAGGAGAGTGAGCACCAGGCACAGCCCTGCCAGCACTCCTTTAATAGCGCTCACAACTTTCTGTAAAGAAACAATTCTGAATATACAGTCATGTGATGCAGGTAGTCAAGGAGACCACCTATCAAAAGACAGTGACATCAGGACAGGTTTGTGAAGAACGCACTGGATGAAATTCAACAGGATGTTTAAGGCCCTACAAGCAACATCCTTACCTCCTGCTTCAGTCCCCCCAGGATTCCTGCAGGCTAGGCTGCAGGTAGGCCCCAAGGCGCCAGTGTTGACCCTTCTAAGGCCATATGGAGCCTCAGAGCCACTGAAAGTGTCAGGGTGGTACACTCACCTCCCTCTTCAGACCTTGTAAGCCCTGGGCTCCAGGGTGCACTGCTCGGCTGAGGGCAGCCATCTGGTCTGAGGGTGACGGGACAGGGAAGGGGCCCACCTTGTGTCACTGAGGCCCTGGAGTCTCTAATTACCTCTGTAACCATGTCATATCTAGCTTTTCTCTTGTTAGTTCTTGGACATCAATAACCAAGGCAAATACCACTGGTTTTCTCTGCAACATTTCACTGAGAACCTCGTATGAATAAGGGCCAATGCTAGGTCTTGCTGTGGCCTGCCCCCAAAACTGACAAAGGCAAGGAGCCCTGGTTTGCAGCAGTTTATCTGGGAGGTGAGGCCAGAAGCCCAGGACGAAGTGGGGGAGGCAGAGAAAGGGAGGGGAGGAAAGCCCACACAGGTGCCCTAGCACACACAGGAACTGAAGCAGGCAGCTGGGAGGGAAGGCTGGCAATCTATTGTTCCTGCCACCCTTCTTGGGCTGAGAGAGGGAAGAGAAAGGTGTTGCACAGCAAAGGTGGCCAGGCGGTGGGTGAACAGCTGTGGGTGAAAGCAGGCGCCAATAGCTCTGCCCCGGACCCAGAGCCTGCCGTAAGGAGGCAGCACCTTTGAGGCCCCCCGGGGTAGAGCTGAGGCTCACATGGGGTAGCAACCAGACCAGTCTCACTCCACAGGCCCTGTTTGCCGCTCCTACCGACAGCCTCCCTTGGGCTCTTGTGTAGCCACTATCTCACCAAAATGGTGATGGCACCTCCCCACCTCGCCCTTTGCCATGGTCCCCACGGCCTCCCCTGGCTTAAGGCCTGAAGCCACAGAAATGGATTCAGGAAACCCTACAAAACCTAAGTGGTGCCTTAGGGGCCAAGGCAGGAGGAGAAGAAATACCAAGTGGACATGGGCCCTGGGGGCTCCCACAGGCCTCTCACTTTCATGGTCATTCAAAACGGTTACCAAGAGGGGGTGATAACCTCCAAGGCAAGGCTTAAAAACAACTCCTTCTCCAGAAAACCCCAGGTCTTACCTTCCCATACTTGCTGAAAAGATTCTTCAAATCCGTAGCTCGTGTGGTAGAAGAAAGTCCACTAACCCAGAAATTTCTACCACAACTGCTACGACCTATTTCAAAAGAAAGGTTCTGGTCAAAACCATGATACCCACAAGATTCTGAGTCTTAAAGATTAAAGTCATTTCAAAGGTGCTTTCGCCACTTTCCCAGATGGCAGCACACCTGAAGCCAGCTGGGGTGTGGGGGCCTGGCCTGCTGTCCTCACATGACCCCGAGCTACATAATGAGGCCCACCTGGGCTGCCAGCAATGCCACTTACAGAGGAGTCGGGGGCGGTCAGGAACCTTGGGAGGTTCCCTCAGAAAGCTGCAAATGGCATTACAAAGCCCAGTGAGGCTTTTTTAAAAACATGAAACAGCCACTATCAGTTTGTACCTGCTTTGAAAGGTGCTTCTCTCTTGGGCAACACATGCCTTCCCACCTCTCCCCAATGTGTATTCTTTTTAAAAAGAACACTGACTAAAAAGGAATCTGGACCAGTAAAACTTTGTTAGTGAATTTAATAAAGGGCTAAGGTGCTGATAACTCTGAAATACCAGGTAACCCTGTGATATCTGAAACCAGAAGCATTTTTTCCATTTGCAAGTGTCACTGGGCTAAAGAATCTGCAAATCAGAGGGTCAGTCTGGATGGATGAGCTCAAGGCACTCTAGTAAAAAGCAAGGGTCCGCATCAGATGGATACATTAACTCTGAGCAAGTGGTTTGCTCCCTACAACCCAGGACCTGCAGAGTGAACAACAAAGGAGTGGAGAAAGGCTTTGTGAAAGGCTCACAGGCAAATCTGGGTAAGAAACACAGTATATGATCAACTAGAGCCAACCCCCCAGTGCCGCTGAGGCCAGACCTGCTCCCAGGGCCCAGGGTGCCGCAGTGACCCACCCTTTTCCTCTCTGGAAAGCCTTTTTGTGTCCGAGTCGTCTTCGACAAAACTAGAGACAAAAGATAATGTCACTCCAAAAGGAAGAAGCAGAGTGGAAACAAACTCAAAATTATAAATACGTGCTGAGGTTCCATACCTACCCGAAATTTAGTTCTGAAAAATGATACCCCGACAAACTTGTATTGGAAATCTGACCTAACCATAAGATTTCAGACCCATAGGAGTTAATTAATTCTGCTGGGCTAAAGATAATTAGGAAGAATTAAAGAAAACAACCATGATAGGTTGAGAAAAGAAAAAAGATTATGTAATCAGTTTAAAATAAAGAGAAATAAAACATTCTTTAGAAGTAAACTACAATTGCATCAGTCTGGCTGGCCAATTGCAGAGAAAACAGCTTATGTGTGTCATTAAACGACCAATGAAAAGGAGATAGCGTCTGGTCTAAAACTGAGAAAAAACAAACCTCATTTTCTGATCAGCGCCCTCACTGGCTGAGGACTCTTTAGGAGCCGGAGGGACTTCATTACAAGCTTCAAAAGCAAACTTCTTCACGTCTTCTTTGCTATCCCTGGGGTCTGGGCTTGAGGCTTCCTGGGGCGCTTCTGTGACCTCCTCGCTAGAGGCTTCCGCGTGCTCTGAGGCTGTCCTACTCTGCTCAACTGGCTTCTCTAGCCCTACAGGCTCACAGTCCGTCCGCGCGCCACCGCCCGTCTGCTCCGCGGGCTCCCTTTTCACTACCGCTAACAGGGTGTCTGCCCTGCTCGACTGAGCTTGTGCTGTTGACTCGCTGGCCAAATCTAAATCACCCTCCTCCGGATGGGCGCTGCCAAAAAGGTCCTCTTCCTCCGCAAGCTTTCTGTCTGGCCCCACGCTACTTGTATCCTGTGCAAATGGCTGCTCCAGCTCGGAACCTTCTTCTTTTACTGGCTCAGATTTACAAGTTTCCCCCAAAATGTCGAGTATTTTCTCATTTTCTACGGATTTAACAGGAATAGAATGGCACAAGGTTTAATTACCAGGGAAATAAAGCAATCACAAATGCGGAACGGGCACGGCTGCCACACTAACACGAAGAGAACCGCTAGCTACACAGAGATTGGAAAACCCGCGGGTACACAAAGTTACACTGGTTACACTACCTGCGCTCCGACCGGTGGCTAGAGCGAGCCTCTACGCTACAGGGAAGAGAAAAGCATCCCAGAGATTTAACCCCCAAAACCTTCTGGCTGATTCTTGACAGTCTTCGTTCTGTCGTCGTTTATATATGACTCTTCCAAATTTAGCTTCCGAAGTCCCAAGTTGCTTAACTGAATGTATCACCATTCACTGAACAGCTCAATTTCCAAATTTCTTTGTATTTCTTTTAACAGAACAGTCCAACATGAAAACCAGAATCTCTTCCATCGGTGCTCTGAGATATTTGCAGTCCAGAAAGTGAACAGTATTGGTTTGGAATTCTCATGAAGAAACTCTTTCCTCTTCTGGAATCCAGTTATGTCTCAATGTTTTAAAATTTATCTCCCTACCACTACCTGCACTGCCTGAATTAAAAACCACAAAGTTAAGATACTGCCCAATATCACAAGATCTGTTTTGTGGGGTACAGAGGTATCAGCTCTTAAGAGGCATGCAAACTTTTTATACATATGTTAAAGTGCCATTTATATTTCAAACGGCATGAGATAGTTCATCTCTCCAATAGCATTTCACAAAACGAAAAGTCAGCCACTTTCACAGATCTGGTGATACGGCTGGGTTTCCAATCTCTATGATCCTGGTATGTTCTGGATCGTAAGCCTTTAGAACAATGTACACTACAGTAAGGCAACTTTTAAAATTAAAAGAATTCAAATTAGAGAAGGAGGAAAACTAGAACGGTTTCAACCCCCCACTGTAAGTTTTTCATTTAACAGTACCTGGCTCCAAGGATGGCTCTTCAATTTCCTGCAACAAACAACATAAATAAGATTGTGCCAAATGAATGAAACCTATAGTTTATACCAAAAACTTTTAAGAACTAAAAAGGGAATTTTTAAAACACAAAGGTATTGTGTACAACTACATTTTAATAAAAATAAATAAATAAATACTAAGAAACTCAGAAATCCAGCAAATGGAGAACCGGCTCATCCAGGAAGAGCCCACACAGCTGTATGACTCCATGTTCCCACAGCCCCAGTCTGACACCTCAGGCGGCTCTCAAGGGGCCTGGTAGCTGGTCCAGTTTCTTTTTTTTTTTTGCTGCATTCACCCACTGCCTGCCAACGCCATCGCCCTTCATGGTGATGGACTTATAACATGTACTCGCCTGTCCCTCTAGTTGGAACTTCTAAGGGCGAGAACGGTGTTTTCATTTCTCTACCTTTAGTGTCTAATACAATGCCTGACATATTAACAGTCATTTTTCAGTTAATAGAGCATTCATTTCTGAAAATTCACAAGCCTGAGCGAACAGACACAGGTAGGTAGAACCCTGTTCGCATGGTGGGCCTGCCCTGCCCACCTGAGTACGCTCTCCAGAGAACATACTTCTCCTCCCTTTATCTCTTGCTGTCAAAGCCCCCACCAAGCAAGCCTGAATTCCTAACACCCTTACTAAACCCTTCCCAGGAAGTCCTGTTAACTCAGACCACTGTAATCCCTCACATCTGGTTTTATGACCTACGGCCCCAGTGCCTACACTTTGCCTCTACCGCGAGCACGACCCTCTGTGGCCCAAAGCCTTCAGCACTTCCTGGCTCCTCTCACCGCCTCCCTCCCCAGTGGTGCGCTGGCACCCCGCTTCCTGCCACGTCTTCCCTTGGCATTTGACTCGGGACCATCTCCCCATAGAAAGCCTTCCCCTACTGGCTCCAGAGGCTACCCCACTGAGGAGGAGGCTTCTTTCAGCGTGTGCTCCCTGCCCCAGGTTCTCTCTGCACACGGTGCATTACTCTGGTGATCTAGACAATACTGCTGAGCACCAACTAGGTTCCAGGCCCAAATTTAAGCACCTTACATATACATGTACCACTCATTAGATAGCCCTAGCTGGTCGGTACTATTAGCACCATCATTTTCATAGATTAGGGGATTGGCACAAAGCGGCTGACAAACTTGCTCATACACATCAACACACACAGCAGAACCAAGGTCTGAGCAAAGGCCATGGGATTCAGAGTATGTGCATCAGTCCAGGCTTCTCCCCAATGCATTTTACGTGTGTATGTCCCACAGGGACAGGCAGAGAGGCTAGAGACCATCCCCCTATTCACCTCTGTCTGTCTCCAGGCTGGCACTTCACAGGTACCTCACCCCCAGTAAAGGCGTGTGGATGGCGTGCACCTTCCACTGGGCACTGGCCTGCCATCCTGGGAAGCCCTAGGAAAGCGCTCACTGTCCCCACAGTTCCACTTATGGGGGACTCACTTCTTCCCCACATGGTGCAGTACCCCACTCCAGGAAGGCAACTGAGGCAAAGGATCACTCCAGGCATAATGCGTCTCTCTCCGCAGTTCTCCAGAGAGAGGTGACTACATTCCTGTCTGTCTCTGGGAGGGTCTACATATTTTCCAGCTTCACATGGGCGTCTTTAACCCAGAAAGACGCTCCAGAAGATGACAAGACCCAGGCCCTCCTTCCCCTTCTGAGTCAGGTACGTGTTGTGTCACTTCACAGCTGGAAAGACACCAGCCCTCAAGGTGAGCTGAGTCCCACCAAGTTTTACTGAGGTCTACGCCTACCCAAAATCTGGGGTTTTGGCTCATCAGAAACAGGCCTTGCCTCTGCCTGGTGGGAGCAAGTGGAGACCTTGTGCGGAAGGTGATTTGTAATTAAGTAGCACAAGCCTATCAACAAAAACAAGGATGGGCACAAAGTGACTAGGTTTTCATTTTCTCACAAAACCTTCCACTGGAATAAGACACCTACCCAGGTACGTTTATTCCAGTAATTTACATCTGCATTAGCTGGCAGAAAAATTGGGAAGAAACTAAACACCCATATGTATGCAAATCATACCTGATATGCCACATCTCATTGGTTCTAAGACTTACTATTTACACAGATGGTAGCGAGAGAGTCAAGATGATACAGTCATCAAGAGAAATCTGTGCATTTTCTGAGAAAAATTTCTTGAAGGCTGAACCAGAACCCTTGAGAACAGCCCTTCCCAGCTGTGAAGTTGGTCCGGCTGTGCTAGTCCCTGCACCCTCACCTGGGCCCCATCCACCTCCCTAGGGAGGGCACCCCTGCTGTCTCATCTAGCGGTTCTACACAGGATGCCCCCCAGGTCCCCGCAGATGGGCCGCCTTTCCACCAGTGGCCAAGCCAACGAGTCCTTTGCAATAGGCACACTGTACTGGGGAAAGTGGAAAGCAAAACCCCCTCTAACTTAGATGCTGACAATGGAAACCCTGCAAATTACTTCTACTTGGAAATGTCACACAATGTCTGAAATTATTTCCAGAAACTGAAGTCTAACTTTGATTCTAAGATTATTGTGACATGCATCAATTTACCTGTAATATAGTGAAGTCAGATGATGAAGTATCTAAATTGTTTATAGTTTCTTTGTCCTCCATCTGTTAAATAAATGGAGAACAGTTTATTGTATCAATGAGGAGGTAACATTATGGTACATACATACAATGAAAAGTAACAGCCACAAAAAATTACTTACGACAAATCACACCAGCATATGATTCCACTGTGATTGAAATAAATGTTTTATGTAAATATACGCCTGCAGACAAATGAGGAAACCCACTAAGATACTATCAGTGTGGATTTCAAGATGCAAAGCCAAACAAAGAATAAATGTCTAAGTAAAGCAGAAAGAAGGTGAAAATTAGGCAGCACACAGAGTGGCTAAGTCGATCGCCAACACCAGGCCTGGGGCTGCTCTTCCTGGGACAATGTCCAGCTGGACTGGGGGTGGAAAGGAGCACAGGACTGCCAACATCTAGGGGCCCACTGATGGCCCACCTGCAGGGGGGAACAACTGGCAGGCAGAGTTTCCATTCTAGGAGGTGGGCTCCAACCAAGAGGGCAAGGGATTTCCCAAATGTGGAAAAGGTGGTTCATAAAATTACTGTTGTTATTCAAAATAATTGCCTGTTTACTATAAAACCCTGAGGCTGGTGTATGAGGGTGTTGTTCCAAGTATTTTATGAGTGTGCACTGTCATTACCTTTATGTGACTGGGAGCCACCCTCGCACCACTCCTTCCTTCCTTCCCGACACAACCATCTCCAGGTAGCCTATGCACACTCCTGAAGATGCAGGCACACATCTTCTCGCTGCCTCACTGGCAGCACATTACTCAGTACCCTGCCTTATTTTCACCTCTCCATTGGAGACTGTTTTAGTTCATATAAATCTGCTTGGTTCGTTTAGATGGTTATGAACTCAATACCTGTATTACTGAAAGTATCAATAAATCCGCGGAACCACAGTGGTAAGCCTATGGTGCTGCTGTGTACTCAGCACCACTCCAGCTGGGGCCGGCAGACCTTCTGTCAAGGGCCAGTGAAAATTTTAGGCTTTGACGGCCAGATTGTCTCTTTTATGACCACTCTGCTGTTTTATTGAGGAATCAACCATACACAACAGCTACAAATAGGTGTGACTGTATTCTAATACGTCTTTGTCCAGTATGATGAGTTTTGCTCAATTAATGATAAATATTCATCTATTTAATCCTCCAAAAACCTACTGTTTTGCAAATGAGACCCAGAGAGGTTAGGTAATTTACCTAAGTTCCCACAGCAAGTTAAGCAGCAGACCTCTAGTCAATACTTTTAATCCTTAATCAGTTCACAACTCATTAACAGTTAATTCTTAATTCCACAAATCATAGCAACTTAACCATTACTGATACATATATTTAGGGGGTTTCCAGGCTTTTGTTAATGAATGTGTTACTTTTTATCAGAGGGGGAAAAACAGCCTTAAGAGAAAGCAGTCAGTAATAAATGGCATGTACTTCTGTTGCTGCTCCTGTGTTTTGGGTACTCCTTTTTAGAAAGCCAGTGAATGAGACTCACCAGAAAAATAAGCAAAGTCAGGTAAAATAAATAAAAGACTGCACACACTATCTTATCAAAACGACTTAATCATTTCTCAAAAATCAAATGCCCTATTCAAAGATGACAGTCTGCTACCTCTAAGGATACTTAGAATCAGTTCCAAAACTCTTCCGGGGAAGAGCGGAAGCCAGTTGACAGGCACAAAAGAAGGTCTCCCTGGAACAACTCAGAAGATACACTCTGCAAGAGATCCGAGAACCGCAATGAAAATGAAGTGCCTCCCAGGGACCAACACATAGATTCCCACAGAGACACGTGGCAGCTTTTGCTGTTCACTGCCTTTGTCTAGCTGACAAACATGCATCTTTGTAGAAACAAGCTAAGGAATTGAAGGCACCAAGACGATGTGGTCTATGAGTTAGGTCCCTGGACTCTGGGATCAGCTGGTCTTCATTCTTTATAAGCTGTGTGCTGCCTGGAGATGTTTACCTTTTTACTTCCCAAGCCCCTCAGCTGCAATCAGGCACACCAGCAGCTCTGTGTCGCGCTGTGGTTAGGCCAATCAAGTGCCATCATGCCTACTGCCTGGCAGAGTCCAATGAATACTATGGTTTGTTTCTAACAGGAAAAACACCAAGGCTTTGAAAGAATGTCAAAGTTTAGCACGCAAGATTGACTCGTAGGAGAGTACCAACAGGCTCTTAACAGGAAAAGACCCACTTTCAAGCTCTTTCTATTCCAGTATTCTCAAGGCATCCAAGCCATAACACCACAGATAACCTCCTATAAGGATGGTCTTGAACAGTGTCCCTGAAATGTTTAATGCTACATTATGCAAATGGTAGCCTATACTCCTGTACTTCACGAGACACCACTTTTCAATGAAACAAAGCGTGTTTTTCAGAATGAACTGAATGGTACATGGAACAGATGAGCCATTATCATACCGAACTGGCATGAGAAGAACTCAATTCTAAACAGAAAACTCATCATCTGTTATATTTGAGGAACTGCTATATTCCAGTACATTCCAGAGACTCTACCGAGTTACCTACAGAATGTTCTTGAAGCTGCTCAGGAAACTCTTTCATATCTCCCTCGACTAGCTCTCTACTGTCAGCCAGGGACTCTGGGAGCTGATCAGCATCCTCATCTTCCACACAATCTGCAACGCTGCCGTTATCGATTTCTGCTTCATCCAGCACACTGATATCCATCATGTCAATGTCCTGCAGGTTCTCCAGACTGGTTTCAGCATCCTCCTGTGACGAACCAAAGTAACCACCATGTGACCGCTGCAGGTCCACCCGGCCCACTCACTCACTGACAAGGCTGCACGTACCTGTCCATCTCCAGAATTTTCCTCCAGTCCGTTATCTTCCACACCCTCTTCTTCTGGTTTACGCCCTGAAGAGAGAATTGTTTCCGGCAAGAGATCAATTGTAAGTATTTTCCAGAAGCAAGGACTTTTACTTTTATAGACCTTGAGCACTACAGAAGTGGACACCTAGAGCAGCTGTGGCCTTCTCTGTGATCCAGGAATGGTAATAAGGCCATTATGGACATGGGAGCCCTTCCCACCCCAGGCAGAGGCTCTGTTCTTAGCAAGTGGCCGTGAAAGCACAAGGAGCTGGGAATAAGCTGAGCTGAGGCAGATCAGACCTGTTTTAAGGCCTGGTTTTTGTGTCAAGTGACTTTTGTTGTCAAGAGACAAGATCGCATACAAATGTGTTGCTTTCTACTTAAGTAACATAGAACGTGTTTTCCCACAGAAACAATGACATAAATTGAAACATAAATAAGCAGAAAAGCCATTCACAATGTTATCACCGAGTTAGCCCCCATGTTATCACGTACTGCCACATACAGATAGCCCCATGTTTTGCTATCCATGTACTACGATTGTAAAAATGGCACAGTGCTACCATTCTATAATCTTTTCACTTAATGTTAATGTGTTTCCATATATTTCAGTGGCATTATACAGATACACCATCATTGATATGATTAATATGGCTGGAAATTTCAGAATGCTTACAAACATGAACATCCTGGTAATTAGTTTTGCACAAAGGTGATTATTTTAGGTACTATCCCTAGAAACACATCCCCAAGAAAAAGGGCTTTTTTAAGGCTTTTATTAAAAACAACAGCAAAACCCCCCACAAACCCACAATACCATCAAGATACCCCAGAGGCAGCGATTATAATCATACAGGTCCAGTTAGTGGGAAAAAGTGCCAATCTTTCTAAAGCTTTGTTAAAATCAGCCATTTTTCTTTCTCCTTGTCAATGTGCTAGGCAAGGAAGGACTATTTGTTCTAATCT
This sequence comes from Smutsia gigantea, assembly GCA_032199065.1. Lineage (NCBI taxonomy): Eukaryota > Metazoa > Chordata > Mammalia > Pholidota > Manidae > Smutsia > Smutsia gigantea. The sequence goes on along the minus strand of JAVSCE010015722.1, from coordinate 24,050 downwards.
GAGTTTATCTGATTGCTCAGGTTGAGTTATTTATTGTTGGTTATTTGTAGTTTCATAAAAATTTCTCACATATATCCTTTCTCCATTTCTCACTTTATATTTGTCATACATAGAACACAATCCCCCTGACCCCCCGCTCTTCCCCCATCTCTTAACTTTATGGGTTTTGGGTAAATTTAACTTTCATGTAGCCAAGCCATTAACTGGCTTTTACATATAAATGGTTCTTACCAAATTTCACGTTTAAAGACCCTTCTCCACACTAAGACCACATAAATATGCCTTCACCTGTTTTTTTTGTTTTCTTTTCTTTCATTTTTTACATTTAACTTTTTCAGTTTTGTGCTGAGACAATTTTCCAAATGATTGTCTCATTTGGAAACTGGTTTCCCCACACCATGTGCTCATCTTTTTTCTCCTCATTGATGTGAAATGTTGGTTCTGCTCCTCATTAGATTCCCTTACATGCCTGGGACTAGTCAGCATTTGTCTTTCCTTCCACTGACCTGGTATTCTTGCTCCAGTTTTAATTTGTGGCAGTACAGTATTTCCTAAAATACAAAGTATTGAGATTAACTAGGAAAAAGGGAAACTAGGAGAATGGCTTAGCTTCAGGTGTGTGTTCAGGAGGTTAGTAATTTAAGATCAAGAAAACATGAGTAACATTAAGAGGCTGAAGACATTTTCAGGCTCATATTTCACTTATTAGACAACTTTGACTCTGTTTTAAAAAATGAGGAAATCGTTTTCCTTAACTCCCTTCATTTAACCCCTTAATATTTCACAGCAATAGATAGCTTTTACCATTCACAAGCTGTTCTGCAGACAGAGTTCACACAGAGGGCAGGTATGTTGGCACTTTCATCCCAACAGTATTTATGTGGTCATTTGCCTTTATTTTTTACACAAATGCTAAAATGAGTTAAAAATAAAAATGATGATAACAAAACAGACAGCTGAAGCAAAATGGAAATCATCAGAGCTGGTGAAAATGAAAAATTTACAAAAAAAAATGAAATTTTTGGTCTCAAAAGCAGGCTTGCTAAAATTAAACTTTTTGATGTGAAGAATAAATGCTAAGTATGAAATACATGAAATATACTCTAGAGATCATGTCTCAAAGGCACAGTGCAGGGTAGTAAGGTTTGTTTTGGAGCTATAGCTCCTTATGCGCAGGCGGCGCTCAGCTTCTTGGAGGCGGCAGGAAGGGGCGATCACCGGCCACTTTCATTTGGCTACAGGACATTCCTACAGCAGGACCTCAGGAACACACTTCCTACAAGGTCCTTTTCCCAATGTGAAGATCATTTTTCAAAGCTATTGTTCTTTTCAAGTAATAAAAGGGAAATAGACATTAATTTGCCTGTATTTATTGACTAATCTCCTAAGTGCATAAAACGTAACACTTTGGGGAGGTGGGCGGCAAGAAGCCAGACCTAATCATACCGAGGCTAAAAAAAAACTTCTCTCAGGGCTAAAGATTTCCTTGTAACAAGTACCTGATTTTCCATATTCTAGTTTCATTTCATGTTTTCAGGAATATCTCATCGAGGAACAGAGGATCATGACAGTAATACTAGATAGAATCTAACAAATCATTATAGGCAAATAGCCTTGGTGGCTGGCTGGGAACCCCCCATCACTACTGTATTCCTATGGCAGAACATGCCTAGAGCTTCTAATTGTCTGGAACTCAATGCAGTGGTCATTGTAATACGCCAGGAAGATGCACCAGCAGCATTTCCACAGATTTATTGTATTTGACAAAGCTGATAACACTCTAGAATATATACACTGGTTTCTGTGTCCAGTCCTATCCTAGTTATTAGGAAACTCAAAGTCACCGAAAATTTGTCACCCCATTTACACCGTATTTCTCTTTCACAAGAAAGTCAGGTCCATCAAGCAAAATCAGTCTTCCACTTTCACAACCACCTTCCCCCTGAGCAGTAGGCACAGTGGCACTGCAGCCCCACCCCTCCCAGGGGAAATTTCCCAGTAAGAAATGACAGGACACGTCAAGAGAAAAACGCGGCCTGCCACAGTCCCCACACAGAAAGCGCGCCAGTGCTGGATGTCGGTCAACAATCACTAGCCTGGTCATCACCGCCTGCTCTCAACTCCTGACACTGAGTCGCTTTATTTACTTGGTGGCTTCGTGTGGAGGGGTAGAAACAGTTCATCACGAAGACCAGTGAGCGGCACTTGGGGCCTCAGGGCCACCGTGGCATCTACGCTCAGAGAAAGGTGGTGCCTAACATCCATTGTGCAGGTGGGGCAGCGGCACAGCATGCTGCCCTCTGGTGGTTCAAGAACTCAGCTCTATTTAACCTGCTTTTAGTCTTTTCCAGGGTTTTCCTCGCCTTCCTTGTCTCTCCAAATCCGATGTCTTCTTATTGGATGGTACCTCTACCGGGAATTTAGGCATGTGTTTGGAGTGAGCAGCAGGAAAGAACAACACACTCCTCTCTGAATTCTTAGCCTTACAGTACTGTCTCCACTGAAACACAGTACTATGAGAATTATTATTTTATTTAAAAAAAAATGTATCGTGGGGAAAAAAAAATCCCTATTTTAGAAAGACGCCCTACTTTCCAAAAGATAAGAAACAGTGAGCGTAAGCCAACACAAAATCAATGTGAATGAAAAATAGCACTCTGGCAGAAACTAGACTGAAGTGCCGTCTTTAGTGCCAAGGGAGAAGGTGCCCCTCAAAACCTTCCTCCAGAGTGGTGGCACCCTTGCTGGCAGCTTCCTAAAGCAGGAAGGTACTCTGCTCTCGCACCTGAACCTGCTCCCAGGCCCCTTGTACTTAGGATTAAGCCTCTGAGTCAGTGATTATGGCTAAACTCACCTGTTAGATGGTCTACACTGCCTTCTGCTGAGATTGCCCCATAGTACCCCACACGGCCTGCTGCAGATGTGGAGAGGCCATCATTTTAAAACATTTACACTCATTTAAAACACATACACTCAAATTCATACTTGTTTCACTGTAAATTTCACTTTGCTAATAAAAGATTCACCTTCATAAATATAAGGAAAAAAGCTATAGTCTCCCTTCTCCCCACTGTACTTGTAAGAGGTAACCACTGTTATCGGGTCCTTCAAAGTGTTTTCTTGGGCATTTACATACACATATTATACAAACAGAAATAGATGTGTCCTGTAATGAGACTGCACGGGGCACACACTGCTGTTACTGGCTCCTGTTACTAACAGGCCCTGGAATACCTTCCTGCACTACACAAGTGACCCACCTACATCCTTTATTCTACCTATGATGCTCTGTTGTTTAGTACCTCCATCTCAAGGTTATTACCATCTCCAACAACTGCCCATCTCCTCAGCCCCTTGACAATGTAGGATATTAGGAATGGTGGAAACGTCTACCAGTGTGACAGGAAAAAATGAATTTCATTATTTTTATTTGCTTTCCTTTCAATCATTAGCAAGGGGAACTCTTTTTGTATATATGCCATGTTCGTTTTTTCTATCTGTGAACTGCTTGTTCCTAGTCTCTGTTCTTTGTCAACTGGACTATATTCCTTACTGGTTTATATGCTGTAGTATTTTTCCTCAGTCTATTATGTGTTTTAATTATTAATGGTATCTTCTGTCCAGAGACTACTTGTACATAGCCAAGTGTCAGTTTTAGTCTCATTTCAGGTCTTTCTTACCATATTCCACAAGTACTATTCCAGCTGGAATTTCTATTTTGAGTGGAAGGAAGTTAGAATAGAGCTTTTTTCCCCCACCCTCAGATAAATAGCCAACTGTTCCAACATCACTTACTGAAAAACCATTGGTGCTGCCTCAAAATGAAGAAATCCTCAAACGTTCCACTGTTTCTAATATCTTGTTAAAATTAGAGCAAGTCTACACCACTGGTTTTCTAAATCCTAGTTTTCTTGTGCATTTTTTTTCAGATTAATTTTAGAACAAGTCCCAAATTTTCTTTTTAGATACTCTGGGGGAGAATTGACAACTTTTTGATATTAAGTCATCCCATCTAGGAAAATGTAGCCATGTCCCAAGTCTTGACTATTTCCTTGAGAGGCTTGATTTACTATTTAAGACCACCATGTGTATGTACATACATGTACACATCTGTCCGCCAGTCAGTATCTTGCTTCTAGTCTTTGACTTGCAGATGATGATGTTGCCACCTCAAAAATCCAAGAATCAATTGATAAAGAATTATAACTAGCTCTTGAGTTTGGGAGATACACTGTTCATATTAGACAATGCTTTACTTTTTCATTTTTTTCAAGTTGTCATTGGCTTATTTCTGATTGTTTCACCAGGATTTAATCTCATGAGGCATATTCAGCCCAACAGACCATACAAACCCAGCACTGGCCTAGAAGGAACTAACACTAGTAGCAGAGTCCCACTCTCCACAGAAAGGAACAAGGATGCCTGGAAGGAACAGCCAATTCCCACCTGGGGTGCGGGAAGGGAAAGCACAAGAGACTACAACACCCTCTTGAGCCAGAATGTAACTAATGCTGCAAGACTGATACGGACATGTCAAGAAGACGCAGGAGCCCGCTTAAAGGTCTCTCACTGGGACAATCTGAATGTCAAAATTAGTAATAACCATGAAGCAAGGTAACCTACTGAATAAAACAAGAATCCCTCAGTTCATACTGATAAATCAGAGAGAAGGAAAGCTATCCCTTATGGTAGAAAACCAACTGACAAATGTAGAAAGAATAATAAATTTAGAGAAACTACTGGACAAGAATCAGCGGATGATGAAACAGGTTCTTTCATCCTTTAATAGGGATGGCAGGGTATTTACATGTCTCAAGTTCTCTTCCTTCTAGATACAGTTACAAAGGACAAGAGAGTAACTTTTCAGTGAAGAAACCTGACCAACACCTCTTTTAAGTCAGTGAAATGCACAGCATGTGTCTTTGCAGAGGATGCACCGAAGTCCAGTGAAATGCCGACCAAAGTGTACAACCTGCGCCTAATCATGAGAAAACCAAACCAACCCCCCCCCCACAAAAAAATACTTCAAAATAAATGGTCTGTACTCTTCAAAAATGGCAACGTTACAAATCCAATGACAGTATTAGGAACTGTTCCAAATTAAAGGAAACGAAAGAGACTGACTGCAAAGCATGACCCAAGATTTTTTTCCTTTTGAGCTATATAAAACATTATTGGAACAAAGGACTGCATCTAAATAAGTTCTAAGCTTATGTAATAGCATTGCATCAATGTTACTTTCTTGCTTTTCTTCATTATGGTTATATAAGGCCCCTGCTTTCACGCAATCCTGTAGTAGGGAGGGCAAAGGAGCCCATGTCTGCAAGTCATTCTCAAATATTTCAGGAGAAATACACACATGTCCATGCACACAGAGAGAGAAAGGGGAGAGGAAAGAACAGAACAAAACAGAGGTAAACTGCTAACATTTAGGAAATCTGGGTGAAGAGTATATGGGTCTTTCTTCTACTACTTATTCTTGCATCTTTTCTCTATATATGAGATTCTGTCAAAATGAAGAAAAAAATCCAGCAGCACAGGATCAGGCAATAGCCTCAAGCATACATGCTGACTTTGCTTTTCCAGTTAAATTTACTTCACCAGTAATTATTGTAAAAGACTGTTATATGAATTACTGGTGTACAACTGTTTTGGAGGAGTAATGAAATTACATGAGATATGTTTTCTAGGATTATGATGAAAATAATCAGCAATTCTAAATCATTCTGAGTGTTCATCAAACAGATCAGAAGAACTCTATTTTCAGTTAAATCGTGACATCTAATAGGGTAGTTGAAAATAATTCACTAGAACTTACAGGCTTGCCCTATCAAAATAGCAAACTGTACTGCAGAGTTCTAGAACAGAACTAATTACACTGAGCAAACCAGACACGTTTGTACTAAATGGTTCTAATTTACCTAAAGTTCTAGAACAGGAAAAACTAATCTAGGGTGAAAGGAATCACAAATGTTTTTTTTGGGTGTTGGTGGCGTATGTGTGGGGCGGGGAAGGGCATGAGAAATCTGATCGAAATGTTCTACTTTTTGATCCTTGCTTACCTCCTATCACGTGAAAAAATTAAATCGTAAATATTACTCTACTATGTAGAATATTTTGTATAACTTTAAAGCAAGGAGGGATTTTTAAAAGCACAGCATAAAATCTGGAAACCACATAGAATAGGTTGACAACACTGCCTGTATTAAAGATTGACACCTTAATGACCTAATACCACAAACAAGTCAAGAAACAAACTGGGAAAAAACAATTGCAACATTTTACAGAGAGCAAGCCCTCAAAGTCAGTAAGACAAACAACTCAGAAGAAAAAGGGGCAAAGAACATGAAAAGGCAATTCAGAGGACACAGAAATACAGACACCAAGGATCAGAAGCTTCTCAACAGTGAAGATAAGCAAATGAAAACTTAACCTGTGGAGAAATGCAGTAAGTACAATGAAGTATTTTTCTTTTATGTAAGAGGCAACATTTAAGAAAATAAACAATATTCAATGTTAAGTGAGAATTTAAGAAAATAGGCATTCCCTGCCATTGTTGGTAGAGAGATCAACACAGCCTGTTGAGAGTGATTTGTTAGTGGCTGTTCAAAATAAAATGCACATATCCTTGACCCCAGAATTCTACTTCTGGTTCAATTATCAAAAAATATATCCTTTTTTTCGACTTCTGGGAAGATGGCGGTGTGAGCAGGGCGGCGGAAATCTCCTCCCAAAAACTACATATTTGTGAAATACAACAAATACAACTATTCCTAAAAGAGAGACCAGAAGATACAGTACAACAGCCAGGCTACAGCTACATCTGTGAGAACTCAGCGCCTCACGAAGCGGGTAAGATACAAAGCCGCGACCCGGCGGGGCCCGAGCACTCCCCCCACCCCAGAGCACAGGCAGGAGGAAAAGAATCAGAGCGGGGAGGGAGTGGAAGCACAGGCCCGCCAAATAACCAGCCCTGGTGATCTGCACCGGGAGCACAGACACACATCATGTGGTGTATCAGACATTAGAGAAACAGAAGGGCAGGATCCGAGACGGGGACTGCAAGCGGGTCCCCTCAGCTGGCTCCCCGGGACAAAAGAAAAGCGGATGCTTTTTTAAAAGCCTTAAAGAGACAAGGGCCCAACAGCGGAACAAAATCAAAGCAGCCGCACCGAAGCTTCCCACAGAGATCAGCAGGCTGCCATTCGTCCTCCACCCCCACCCCCCCACCCCCAGGGCTGCAAAGGGTCCGGCAGATCCGCCACAGCTGTGGAACTGCGGTGGAGTGGCCCCGCCCACAGCAACCTCACAGAATCTACTCCCGGCTGGCGCGCAGCTAAGCGGGAAGGACCCCAGAACCCAGAACAGGGGCTGGAAGGCACCAAGGGGACCAGAACGCACCCAATGAGACTGCAAACCTCCACAGTGCTAAAGGCTAGGCTGAGGCGGCCCGGCACACAGGCAGCTCAGGGGATTATCCCAGAGACTGCCTCCTCCCGGTGTGCGGGAAACCAGCTCAGGCCCGGGAGAAGGGCAAGGAGAACAACAATCAGGAAGGGACTTTGTTCTCCCAGCTGACACGTGGCACCTAACAGCAACCACTTCTATTGCCATGAAAAGACAGAGGCATATGGTCCAGACAAGGATCACAGACAACCCCAGAAACAGGGCCTGATGGGATAGACTTACACAATCTTCCTGAAAAAGAATTCAGAATAAAAGTCATAACCATGCTGATAGATCTACAGAGAAATATGTAAGAGCTAAGGGAGGAAGTGAGGAAGACAATGGAGAAATGAGACAATGCAGAAATGAGACAATGCAGAAATGAGACAAGCGATCGACGGGCTTAAGAGCAGACTGGATGAGGTGCAAGAGACTGTTAATGGAAGACTGTTAATAGAATAGAAATCAGAGAACAGGAATACACAGAAGCTGAGGCAGAGAGATAAAAGGATCTCTAGGAATGAAAGAATGTTAAAAGAACTGTGTGACCAATCCAAACAGAACAATATTCGCATTATAGGAGTACCAGAAGAAGAAGAGAAAGAAAAAGGGATAGAAAGTGTCTTTGAAGAAATAATTGCTGAAAACTTCCCCACGCTGGGGAAGGAAATAGTTTCTCAGACCACGGAAGCCCACAGATCACCCAACACAAGGGACCCAAGGAAGACAACACCAAGACACATAATAATTAAAATGGCAAAGATCAAAGACAAGGACAGAGTATTAAAGGCAGCAAGAGAGAGAAAAAAGATCACCTACAAAAGAAAACCCATCAGACTATCATCAGACTTCTCAACAGAAACCTTACAGGCCAGAAGAGAATGGCATGATATATTTAACGTAATGAAACAGAAGGGCCTTGAACCAAGAATACTGTATCCAGCACGATTATCATTTAAATTTTAGGGAGGGATCAAACAAAATTCCAGACAAGGGAAAGCTGAGGGAATTTGCCTCCCACAAAGCACCTCTACAGGATATCTTAAAGGGACTGCTCTAGATGGAAGCATTCCTAAAGGCTAAAAAGATGTCACCAGAGAAAACAAAATCATAGGAAAGAAAGCAGACGATCCAAATACTAACTAAAGGCAAAAAGTAAAATCAACTATCCACAAAAACAAAGGAAATGTAAAAGAGTACAGAATAAAACACGTAGTATATAAAGAATGGAGGAGGAAGAATAAGAAGGGAGAGAAATAAAGAATCATCAGACTGTGTTTATAACAGCTTAACAAGAGAGTTAAATTAGACTGTTAGATAGTAAAGAAGCTACCCTTGAACCTTTGGTAACCACGAATCTAAAGCCAGCAACGGCAATAAGTACATATCTATCGATAATCACCCTAAATGTAAATGGACTGAATGCACCAATCAAAAGACACAGTGCCGGAGTCCAGCTCCAGCTTGTCCAGGAGTCCCTGAAGGATGGACGGCGTCGGCGGCTGAGTAAAATGAATGAGGACACAGACACTAGCAAAAGCTGAGCCTGGCCTGTTTCACTGAAGTTTAGCAAGGTTATATATGTTTTGAGTATGCAGTTTCACAAAGATTAGATTATTTGATTTTTTCAGAAATAATAATTACATAAAGGTCAATCTTTAAAGATTAGATTATCGGCACCTCAGCAATCACTAATTTTTTGCACTTATGCTTGCTTGGCTTCCTTGGCAGTTTCAGAACAAACACGACTTAATTTCCTCATGCCTGGTTAGCCTGAGCCCTACTTGTAGTTTCCTTATTATTGATTCTAAAATAGCCACGGTTACTATTCATCTGATTAACAAGTAGAGCTAAGTCTATTTTTCTAGGTCTATAACATTACGTGCAGATTTAAAGAAAAACATCAAAACAGTGTATCATGAAAGCAGTGTAGCAAGACTAAGCTAATTATAATTGCGGGAACTGAAAAATCCGTACTCTTGGGTAGGTGCCCAGTTTCACAGAGACAGAAGTGTTGCACCTGAGGTAAGGGGATAATGACCACTAAATCAGAAAGCTTAGAGACTTAGTCGGGCCACTTCTCTTCCTAGTGGGGGAAAAACAGAGGCATGTCTATCTTAGAGTTGCCTTAAATCATTTACAATAATATCTATAACAGTAATCTTTTCTACTGGGGGGAGTCTCTGCCATCATGCCAGGCCCTTTTGCATATAATCATTCATGCTGACTTCCCTTTATTGCTCTATTATTCCCCGAGACCCAGCAGGTCTAGGAGTCACTTAGAAATTCCTCACGGGGCCGAGATGGGTGGCGAGAGGGAACTGGAGCTTAAACAATTCTTATTTCTTATAATCTTGATACTTGTTTCCAATTATCTTCTCCGCATCTCCCTCCTAATATTCTTTAACAACATGTTGAAGTAGTAGGTAAAGGTAATAAAGATTAAAGTTTCTAATAGAGAGCTGATTAATCTTGAGGTAAAAATAAATATGGAAAGTAAAGTTTAAAGCAGTAAGAAAGCAGTAAACTGTCAGATCCATGCCTACAGGCTAAGTGTTGATTCAAACGAGACAAGGGCAACAACAGCCATGGGCGCAGGAGATTTCTCTCAAAACTGGGGGGGTGAGGTTCTGAGCCTCACCTCTGTTGACCCCCTATTGTTCACCTGATGGCCCCCCTGCGACTGTGCCTGTCTTAGGTTGTTCCTCCCTTGAGGAATCTTACCCGTCTCTGGCTAACCAGCCATCCTCCGGGGCCATACAGGGAGATGTGCAGTTGGTAAGTAAGAGAGAAGCAGTGTTCTTTGAAAAGGTTAGCTCTTCTTACTCCCTTGGCAGATTTATGCCTCGTGGCTTTTATGCCCAGCAGTTGTCTCGAGGCATCTTTACCACCTGGAAGAATTAGGGGGATCTTGCCTCTGGCATTTCTCCCAGGGTATATTAAATTTGGTTTTCCAATTTAGATGAAAGTGACCAATAACAACATTTCCAAACCCCATAATAATAAGGAGAGATAGCAGGGATGTTCTTTTCAGAGGTCCGCATTGCAGTTCCTTCTTTTCCGGGCATCTGGGCAATGCCATCAGACGGACGGATCAGACTGGCTCCCGACAACACAGAGTAATAGAATGGATAAAAAAGCAAGACACATCTATATGCTGTTTACAAGAGACTCACCTCAAACCCAAAGATATAAACAGACTAAAGGTGAAGGGATGGAAAAAGATATTTCATGCAAACAACAAGGAGAAAAAAGCAGGTGTGGCAGTACTTGTATCGGACAAAATAGACTTCAAAACAAAGAAAGTAGCAAGAGATAAAGCACATTACATAATGATAAAGGGGTCAGTCCAACAAGAGGATATAACCATTATAAATATATATGCACCCAACACAGGAGCACCGACACATATGAAACAAATACTAACAGAATTAAAGGAGGGGAATAGAAAGCAACGCATTCATTTTAGGAGACTTCAACACACCACTCACTCCAAAGGACAGATCAACCAGACAGAAAATTAAAGTAAAGACACAGAGGCACTGAACAACACACTAGAACAGATGGACTTAACAGACATCTACAGAACTCTACACCCAAAAGCAGCAGGATACACATTCTTCTCAAGGGCACATGGAACATTTTCCAGAATAGACCACATACTAGGCCACAAAAAGAACCTCAGTAAATTCAAAAATATTGAAATTCTACCAACCAACTTCTCAGATCACAAAGGTATAAAACTAGAAATAAACTGTACAAAGAAAACAAAAAGGCTCACAAATACATGGAGACTTAACAATATGCTCCTAAATAATCAATGGATCAATGACCAAATTAAAACAGAGAACAAACAATATGTGGAGACAAATGACAACAACAACACAAAGCCACAATTTCTGTGGGACGCAGCAAAGGCAGTTCTAAGAGGAAAGTATACTGCAATCCAGGCCTATTTAAAGAAGGAAGAACAATCCCAAATGAATAGTCTAAAGACACAATTGTTGAAATTTTGAAATTGTAAAAAGAAGAACAAATGAGGCCCAAAGTCACCAGAAGGAGGGACATAAAGATCAGAGAAGAAATAAATAAAATTGAGGAGAATAAAACAATAGAAAAAAATCAATGAAACCAAAAGCTGGTTCTTTGAAAAAATAAACAAAATAGATAAACCCCTGGCCAGACTCATTAAGAGAAAAAGAGAATCTACACACATAAACAGAATCAGAAATGAGAAAGGAAAAATCACTACGGACCACACAGAAATACAAAGAATTGTAAGAGAATACTACGAAAATCTATATGCTAACAAGCTGGAAAACCTAGAAGAAATGGACAACTTCTTAGAAAAATACAACCTTCCAAGACTGACCAAGCAAGAAACAGAAAACCTAAACAGACCAATTACTAGCAACGAAATTGAATCGGTAATCAAAAAACTACCTAAGAACAAAACCCCCGGGCCAGATGGATTCACCTCTGAATTTTACCAGACATACAGAGAAGAAATAATACTCATTCTCCTTAAAGTTTTCCAAAAAATAGAAGAGGTGGGAATACTTCCAAACTCATTCTATGCATCACTCTAATACCAAAAGCAGGCAAAGACCTCACCAAAAAAGAAAATTACAGACCAATATCCCTGATGAACATAGACGCAAAAATACTCAACAAAATATTAGCAAACTGAATTCAAAAATCCATCAAGAGGATCATACACCATGATCAAGTGGGATTCAGCTCAGGGATGCAAGGATGGTACAACATTCAAAAATCCATCAACATCATCCACCATATTAACAAAAAGAAGAACAAAAACCACATGATCATCTGCATAGATGCAGAAAAAGCATTTGACAAAATTTAACATCCATGCATGATAAAAACTCTCAACAAAATGGGTATAGAGGGCAAGTACCTCAACATCATAAAGGGCATATATGACAGACCCACAGCCAACATCACACTTAACAACGAGAAGCTGAAAGCTTTTCATCTAAGATCAGGAACAAGACAGAGATGCCCACTCTCCCCAAAGTTATTCAACATAGTACTGGAGGTCCTAGCCACGACAATCAGACAAAACAAAGAAATACAAGGCATCCAGATTGGTAAAGAAGAAGTCAAATTGTCACTATTTGCAGATGACATGATATTGTACTAAAAAAACCCTAAAGACTCCACACCAAAACTACTACAACTAATATCTGAATTCAGCAAAGTTGCAGGATACAAAATTAACACACAGAAATCTGTTGCTTTCCTATACACTAATGATGAGCTAACTGAAAGAGAAATCAGGAGAACAATTCCATTCACAATTGCATCAAAAAGAATAAAATAACTAGGAATAAACCTAACGAAGGAAGTGAAAGACCTGTACTCTGAAAACTACAAGACACTCCTAAGAGAAATTAAAGAGGACACTAACAAATGGAAATTCATCCCATGCTCTTGGCTAGGAAGAATAAATACTGTCAAAATGGCTATACTACCTAAAGCAATCTACAGATTCAATGCAATCCCTATCAAAATACCAACAGCATTCTTCAATGAACTGTAACAAATAGTTCTAAAATTCATATGGAACCACAAAAGACCCTGAATAGCCAAAGCAATCCTGAGAAGGAAGAATAAAACGGGGAATTACACTCCCAGACTTCAAGCTCTACTACAAAGCTACAGTAATCAAGACAATTTGGTATTGGCACAAAAACAGACCCACAGACCAGTGGAACAGAATAGAAAACCCAAACATTAACCCAAACATATACAGTCAATTAATATTTGATAAAGGAGCCTTGGATATACAATGGGGAGATGACAACCTCTTCAGCAGCTGGTGTTGACAAAACTGGACAGCTACATGTAAGAGAATGAAACTGGACTGTCTAATGGCATACACAAAAGTCAACTCAAAATGGATCAAAGACCTGAATGTAAGCCATGAAACCATAAAACTCCTAGAAAAAAAACATAGGCAAAATCTATTGGACATAAACATGAGCGACTTCTTCATGAACATATCTCCCTTGGCAAGGGAAACAAAAGCAAAAATGAACAAGTGGGACTATATCAAGCTGAAAAGCTTCTGTACAGCAAAGGACACCATCAGTAGAACAAAAAGACATCCTACAGTATGGGAGAATATATTCATAAATGACATATCCAATAAAGGGTTGACATCCAAAATATATAAAGAACTCACACACCTCAACAAACAAAAAGCAAATAATCCAATTAAGAAATGGACAGAGGATATGAATAGATACTTCTCCAAAGAAGAAATTCAGATAGCGAACAGGCACATGAAAAGATGCTCCACATCACTAATCATTAGAGAAATGCTGATTAAAACCACAATGAGATATCACCTCACACCAGTGAGGATGGCCAACATCCAAAACACAAACAACAACAAATGTTGGCAAGGCTGTGGAGAAAGGGGAACCCTCCTACACTGCTGGTGGGAATGCAAATTAGTTCAACCATTGTGGAAAGCAGTACGGAGGTTCCTCAAAAACTCAAAATAGAAATACCGTTTGACCCAGGAATCCCACTCCTAGAAATTTACCTTAAGAATGTAGCAGCCCAGTTTGAAAAAGACATATGCACCCCTATGTTTATCGCAGCACTATTTACAATAGCCAAGAAATGGAAGCAACCTAATTGTCCATCAGTAGATGAATGGATAAAGAAGATGTGGTACATATACACAATGGAATATTATTCAGCCATAAGAAGAAAACAAATCCTACCATTTGCAACAACATGGATGGAGCTAGAGGGTATTATGCTCAGTGAAATAAGCCAAGCTGAAAAAGACAAGTACCAAATGATTTCACTCATATGTGGAGTATAAGAACTAAGGAAAAAAAAAAACTGAAGGAACAAAACAGCAGGAGACTCACAGAACCCAAGAACGGACTAATAGTTACCAAAGGGAAAGGGACGGGGGAAGATGGGTGGGAAGGGAGGGGCAAGGGGGAAGAAGGGACATTACGATCAGCAGATATGATGTTGGGGGGACACGGGAGGGCTGTACAACCCAGAGAGGACAAGTAGTGACTCTATGGCATCTCACTACGCTGATGGACAGTGACTGTAATGGGCTGGGGGGGAGGGGGGGCCTGATGAAGAGGGTAGTGTAATCACCATAATATTACTCATTTAATTGTAGATTAATGATATCAAAATAAACTTATAAAAAAAAAAAAAGAAAACAAATCCTACCATTTGCAACAACAAGGATGGAGCTAGGGGGTATTATGCTCAATGAAATAAGCCAGGCGGAGAAAGACAAGTATCAAATGATTTCACTCATATGTGGAGCATAAGAGCAAAGAAAAAAAACTGAAAGACCAAAACAGCAGCAGACTCACACAACCCAAGAACGGACTAACAGTTACCAAAGGGAAAGGGACTGGGGAGGATGGGTGGGAAGGGAGGGATAAGGGGGGAAAAGGGGCATTACGATTAGCAGACATAATGTTGGGGGGGGGGGCACGAGTGGGCTATATAACTCAGAGAAGACAAGTAGTGATTCTATAACATCTCACTACACTGATAGACAGTGACTGTAATGGGGTAGGTGGGGGGGACCTGATGAAGTGGGGAGTTTAGTAACCATAATGTTGCACATGTAATTGTAGATTAATGATACAAAAATATATATATATATATACACACACTCTTTTAACTATACAGGGATACTTCTGGTTCATGGCAGCACTGATAATCAGAGATGCTAAGTAAAAATTGGAGAAAACCACAACAGTCTAGTGATGAGACTGATGAGCTAAACTGGGACACATTTTTATGAAGGATTATTACAAAGAGTTAAAAAAGAATGAAGTCTTTCTAAAATATACACACACAGGTATGAGCCTGTGTTTACATATTTACTCTTAAATGACTGCATACATACAGAAAAGTCTGGGAAAGCATGTCCAACCTTCTAATAGTGTTGCCTCCTGTCTGGAAGGGAAGGAACTTTATTTTACTTAATGCATGTCTGTATTTTTAAATACATTAGTTCAAGCATTCCTTTTTTGTTGTTGTTAAAAGAAAAAGAGAAGCAGAAAAGGATCTCCACAGGCTCTCCTCCCCACCACAACCAGCTGTGGATTTTCCAGTACTCTTTGCCTTGACAAAGACACTGATGCAGGCAAAGCCAAACACACACAATGTACCACAGAAGTGACTTCAGTCCAAAGCGAGGTGACTGACTGCTGCTCTCACAGAGCTCCCCCTACACAGCGGAGCGGCCTCTTAGACATCTCAGACCCAATTCTGCCTGCTCCTCCCACCTCCCCCGGGTAATATGAATATTTCATTGTGTTTTGGGGCCCAAGCAACAAAGCCTCCAATTACCAAGGGAACGTCCAGAATAGTCCAAATGCCCAGTTTTAGCAGATTCTTTCCTAAAACAGTAGTTGAATGCTACTGAATTGAATTACCGAGTAAATACCAAGAGAGAAGACAGACAAGACATGGCTCCTGTCTTCAACAATCTGGTTATGCCACAAGGTAGGATGACGAAGTGTTAGAGGTATAAGGGACTAGGCCGTGGCAGAACAGAGGGCTGAAGGAAAGGGGCTGCTATCAGTGGGATCAGGTGTCGTCTCCTGATGCACTACGACTTGAAAGCAGACAGATGGGGAAGAGGAGGGGTGGAAAGCACAAGCTAGGCACAGAGGGCCAAGAGAGTGAACCACATGTTCAGAGACTGATTAACGCTCAGGATGTAGAGAGGAAGGTGGTGGGGGAGAATGGAGATTTGGGGGTCAGGCAGTGAGGCAGGTTGGTAGTGCCATGTGGAACGTGGCTTTCATGCGGTAGGCAGTTTTTGAAGCAATGTCTGCAGCAGTGACAACTCTGTTTTGCCCAGGTGGTATTTAAAAGGGGAATTATTTTCTGCAAGTTAGAGCAACTTGGAGAGGAGACTCAAGCAGGCCTACTTCTCTCTATTTAAAGACGGTTCAGGGTGTGGATAAGCAAAGGATGCTGAGACACCTACAGAGGAAAAGGAGTGAAGATGCAAACCCACCTTCCATCCTGTTTGAATCCCCAAGCACCGTGACAGCAGTTTCCCCCTTCGGGGCCTGATGCCTCAGGCACCATGGAAACAAAACACAGTAGAGGACCTTGAGGTCCTTTATATTCACTGGGCAGTCCACACCCTAAGCACAGCCAAGTACACAAGACACATTAGCAAAGGAGAGAAGAACGTGCTTAACATTAGTGGTGCTTCTAAAAGCCTCAGTACCTTTGCTGGATCTCTTTGATGTCTTCTTGTTTCCTTCAGAGGTAATTTCAATTTCATCAGGATTACCCCCTTCATCTTCAATTGCCTAAAGGGAAAGTAAGAGAAAAGATCACCAAAAATTTTAGGCAGTACGCAAGACTTCACTTTCACAGAAGCTTCAGGCTGCTGAGCTGGAAAGGGCCTCTCCTGACGTCGTCTTGCTCAATACTGGAATAAGGGCTCTGCAGGCAGACTGACCCCTCCACTTCTTAGCGGTGTGCTTTTAGGCAGGTTTACTTAAGATTGCTCTGAGCTTTTTACTCTGGAACAAGAAGCTAATGAAAGTACTTACCCTAAAGGCTGCTGTGAGAACTGTATCACCCATGTACAGCAAGCATTCAACAAACGTCTAGCTTATTTTTAACACTATTATCTCCACAATCTGGTTCATCCTATTCATAAACCCAGTGGAGCTCAAAAAGGGAAAGGCACCCTCTAATTTCCTATGGCTTCATCCAGCAATGTGCTATTTGACCCTCTGTGACCTTCTCTCCAGCCTCTGCCTACACACAGCACTGTCTGGACAGAATACTGATAACTTACTGGCTGAATTCCCACAGGGTGCAGCATGGGAATGGACACAACATGTATTACCTCATCAGAGCATACCTATCTATGACTGGCTCCAAAGGCCTTGTTCTAACCCCTAGGTAACCTGGCTTAAAGGACACAATTTATGTGGGACTCTTGGCAGGCCCCGCCTCTTATCCCTAGAACTTGTCTTTCACTGGAACCGCCCCCTCCCATGCTGAAGGAGGCACTCAGCCTATCAGCACTGAACGAGCCAAGGAAGACATCCTGCATAACAGCAGGCTTCCTGGTGTGATGTATTACTTGATAACCCTTTCTCTCTTCACTGCATTAGCCTATAAGCAAAAGTTCCATTTAAACCCACTTCAAATTCCGTTTTACTGGTGACCAGTTTCACAAGTCTCAGATCCTCAGGAGTCCCCCAGCTTGGAGTCCACATTTAGAACGTGGTTTCGGGCTCCACAACTAACTTGTACCAGAAACGAAGAAAATCTTTCCCTTTGCTCTAGAGCCAGAGCAAGATATAGAAATTGGAGTTCACTCTGGAATCAAGGAAAGCACAACCAGAAAAGTCCCCCACCCTCTTCCAGGTGACAAAAGATTCTGGAACACCACTAGAACAGCAGAACTGCCCCAGACAGTGTGCCGTGTTGCCCCTCAGTGTCTCAGCGTCATCCCTACAGGGGCTGGGGCTTTAAGTCAGCCTTAGCGGCTTCAGTAAATTATACTCTGCATTCTCTCCACCTTCTCCTCTTTTGTCCTTCCTGGAAAAATAAACCAAGGAGGAACCCTAACTGGAGGATGGAAGCGGAAGGGAAAGAGGTCAGTAACTGCAGACTTCCTTTACTGGGAAGCAGATGAGTTTATAGGCTGTGGCCTCATCCCTACCTAGGACGTATGGCTCTGACACGGGGAGGATGGAAGACTCTTGAGGTCACACCCTGGTCTCAGCCACCCGCCTGGCAGGAAGGTTCCACGCCATCCTATCAAGACTGCGACCCTGCAGAGCGGGGTAAAAAGGATAACGGTCCTCCTCTGGCAGTGGCCGGGGCCCTGTGGCTAAGAGTAGGGGCCACATCTCCCCCGTGGCAGCCCTCACCCCCCTTGCATTTTCTCCAGGTAAAAGTGTTGGTCCGTGACCCGCCTGCCTTGTCTGGGTGGAGGAGGTTAGGATCCATAGTGAAGGAAACACAGGCCCCAGTGAGGACGGCCCGACTCACTCTGCACAAAATCAGTTCACTCTGGAACCCAAGCCGGGTCATTCAGAAAATAGGAAACAACCCCTGCTTCCTCTCAACAGTAATCATTCACAAATAAAACCCCAGTTCTCCGTTGTTTAGGAGCCAGGAGGGTGGAAAGGGCCTCAAAGCACACTGTCTCCAAGGGCGGGGCGGGGGGGGGAGGGGACAGGCGGCAAAGCGGACAGGATGATTCCGGAGAGGCCCCAACACAGGCGTAGTCAGATAGGAAAAAAGGCAGACAGTCGCCAACAGAAATAAAGAGACCACAGGGGCACGAGAAGGGCAGAAACAGTCACTGTACTCAGTGCTCTTCACACCCACGCCTTGGAACCCCTCAAGGTAGGGGTCGGAACCCCGCTTCGCAAACGACACGCTCGCAGGAGGGGAAAAGAGCGGCGGCGGCGATCGTGCCGCAGTGCTTTCCTGGGCCAGGCACCGCGCCAAGCCCGGTTCACCGGGTCTCGGCTGACACTAACACAAAGGCCCTACATTCTCTTTTTTCTACACAGGAAAACACAAGGCTCGGAGGTTAAGTGCCTCCAGTGCCCCGGAGCCCCGAGCCAGGCGCAGCGGCGGGGCCTACGCTCCGCCTGCCTCCAGACCGCGCGGCTGATTTTTAGACTTCCGGTCACTTTCCTTTCCACGCTGTTTCCCCCGTCCCCCGAGCCAGCGCTGCAAAATCCCTCAAGGGGGTCTTCTCCCCCCTCTGAACGCTTTCTTGGCGTGGCTATTTTGCAAATTGATCGCCCTACTCCAGGCTTGTTGGCCCGGTCGGGTCAAGGAGCATCTATCATCTCTGGGTTCAAATCCCGACGCCCGCTCTTCCCGGCCGTGTGACCTTGGCCGAGTGCCCTCAGCTCCCGCACAAAGCGAGCGTTTCGGGGCACCCCGTCTACTTTGGGGTGCTGCGGCGAGACAATGAGGGGAAGGACCCAGGCCCAGCGGCTGATGCGGAAAACAGAAGCCCTCGGCCGTTGTTGCCCGCAATGGCGGGACCGCGTCGACTTCCCCTATTCGCGTCTGGATTTTGTATTTCTTTTTCTCGCCCGATGCGGCGCTGGGATTTGAACCTGGGCCCAACGGGGCCGGGTGCTCCCTCTGGGGCCTGGGAGGAGCCGGGAGGCGATCGGGGCGCCAGGCCGGGAGCAGGCCTCAAAGAGGGCCGGGAGCCAACCCCGAGGCCAAGGGGACCCCCCCTTCATGGCCGCGAGGGTCCTCCGCCGCACCTCCTGCCCACCCCCAGGGCCCCAGCTCCACCTTTTTGAGCCGCTCCATCAAAACGCTCTTGTTGCCGCTCGAGTCCAGATTCCGTTTCCTCAGCTCCGCGCGCAGATCGATCACCCGCAGGTCGCTGAGGCGCCGCGTCCCGGTCTCCGACGAGGCGGAGCTCAGAGCCGCTGCGCTAGCTGCACCCGAATCGCCTAGGCCTGAAAGAGTCTCCGCCATTCCAGGGACCCTGGTTCCACCACCCACTTCACACAGAACCGGGCCGGTTTTATCTCGGCTCCTCGCACAAAATGGCGCCGCCTGCGAGGGAACCTCTAGAGCCGCCCCAGCGCGCCTCACCTCTGCGCAAGCGCACCCAGCGCGAGACGGGCGCTCCCTGTAGCGTCTGCGCGTGCGTGGTGAGCGTCCTGGGGGAAGTACGCAGGCGCGTTGTAGCCCACCAGCCTCCCGCCGCGAACGTCCGGGACACACGCGTGCTGCAGTTACGGCGCCTGCGCGTTGCGGCGGGGAACGTGCGGTTGGTCGACGCAGGAGCGTGCTTGCGGATAAGAAAGCGGGTGTGTGCGGCGCGCGTGCGCGGCCGGAAAGCGGGGCGGGAGGAAGCGAGTGCGTTTTCCTCTTAGGCAGCGCCATTTTGTGCTCAGAGCAGCTACAGCCGCAGGCGGTGTGGGAAGTAGCTGGCGGAGACGGGAGACCCGGGATGGCGGAGACTCTGGCAGGGTCCAGCGACTCGGGTTCTGGCACGGCCGCTGTCGGTCCGGGCGCTTCGGAGGCAGGGACGCGGCGGCTCAGCGACCTGCGGGTGATCGATTTGCGCGCGGAGCTGAAGAAACGGAACCTGGACACAGGCGGCAATAAGAGCGTCCTGATGGAGCGGCTAAAGAAGGTGAGTCGGCTCGGGGCCCCGGGGGTGGGGCCAGAGGCCGGGGCACGCCCCCGCGCGAGCCTGTCACCGCGACTCCCGGCCCTGGGGGGCCCCTGCCCCTCCCGCCTCTTGGCCGACCCCGGCCCGAGCTGTCGCGGACCGGGGGACCCAGCCGCGTGACCTTGGTTCGTCGCCGCCCGTCTGTGCCTGTCTTCCAGCCAGGCGCTTCTAGTGCGCGGAAAGCCTGTCTTTTTAGCCGCCGGGGTATTCCCGGCCCCCTCCCGGGGCTCAGGTTGGCGACCCGGCTCTGTGACCTTGGACGAGTGCCTTCCTCTCTCTGCGCCTCAGTTTCCTTCCCTGCAGAACGGATGACTAAACCTTTGAGATTTTGCAGGAAAGGGGGGCTCTGCTTTACCTGCCCCAGGATCTTTGCTCTTATGCTTTCCGGCCGACTACCGTTCTCTCAAGTCTTCTCTTGGTTCCTGCCGTGTTGTCATTTTGGGTCTGTCTGAGATGGCACCCTCCCCTACCACCCTCTCTAAAAGCACTGCCTCTCTCTAAAAGAACACCATCCTGTTTCTATACCCCACCTCGTAGTACTTGATCCTAAATTGAGTATGGGGGATTGTCGTCTCCCCAGCCAGAACAAGCTCCCAGAGGAGCTTGAGTTCACCACCGAGTGCTCGGTCTTGTACCAGGCACGCGAAAGGCACTGAAATACTTCCAGCTACCCTGTCTGTTCGGTGGTTTTCCCTCCCCGAAGTCAAGATGGCCTGTTGAACACCACTTAGCCCCTTGCTGTAGTGGACCAAGCGCATATTCAGTCTTATTGTTATCTGAAAGTAGAATGTCCGGCAGTTTCAAGGTTGGGTGTCCTTGGGAACGGGTCATTGACCCTGTCTCTGGAGCCCCAGCTCACACACCCCTTTGTCTTTTGGGCATGGGGCCTAGAGAGAACCAAGTTGTGTTGAGCACATCCTGTGCCTTTCAGGCTCACAGCCCAGATTAGCAGAACCGAGAACTGCTCTTTGCAAGGAGAGTTGTGCCTTTGTTTACTGGGAAGTGTATGTTACAGAGAATGGTGTGTGCCCCAAAGCTCCCAGTAATGTTGTAAAATTCATCTTCTAATAGGCTGTTAAGGAAGAAGGGCAGGATCCCGATGACATTGACATCGCACTGGAAGCTACAAGCAAGAAGCCAGCGAAGAGATTTGTTAAAGGTATCCACTTGTGCTAACAGCCGCGTGAGTGTTTAGAGACCTTACTTAGAGACCTGGTTCTTAGCGCTGTTCCTGCTCTTCCCGCTAGAATAATGTCCCCTGTCTGGAAATAAACTTGTTCTTCACCAGCTAACAAGTAGCACTGTCAGGACAGTGGGGAGGAGTAGATGTTCTGGTGCCAAGTGAGATTGAAATATATCTAGGTATATAGAAAAATCTCAGTGCTGGTCACTGGGGGTAAAAAAGAGCAAAAAAAAGGCTGCCCCAATTGGTCTGAGCAAACAAATGCACCTGCTTGGCTTCCTTCCTGGTTCAAAAAATAGGTCTCAAACCAAGGAGAATGACACCACCCCAAGAGAGAATAGAACACAACTTCTCTAGGGTCCAAAATAGATGGCAGTGTGTTAGCACCTTGCCTATTTTTCACCAATGTGGGTTTCTAAAAATTGAGCTGTAATTTTACATACTGTAAAATTCATCTGTTGAAAGTATACAATTAAGTGCTTTTTAAGCATGTTCACGAGCCTGTGCAGCTGTCAGCACTATGTAATCTACATACAGCTTTTTCCTCACCCATAAAATGACATCTTTGCCTCCCTCTGCCAGTCTTCGGTGATGACCTGATTGACTCTCTATGGAGTTGCCTTCTCTGGACGCTTCATATAAACAGGATCCTACGACATGTGGCCTTTGCGTCTGCTTTCACTGAGCATGCTTTCAAGGTTCATCCATGTTGTGATGTATATCAGTGTTTCACTTGTTTTTATGGCTGATACCAGTAGTTTGGGAAGCATTTAATTCCATAAAACTTTGAAACCTTGCTACACTCATTAGCTGTTGTCCTCGTTACTAGGTTTTATGATGATGAGGACAATATAAAATCAAAACTCTTGTGTGATGGGCTTGTTTTCCTGAAAGGTACGGCACAAACATTCTCATAGCTGGATGTGTCCTGTTCATCTGAAGTGTTAAATTCAGGTGGTGGAGGGCAGTGCTTAGAAAGTAAAAAGTTAATTTGTAGCCTTTTCAATAATTTCACTTTACTTTTTTAAACAGCTTTTCCTAGAAGGAAAACTTTCCCATAAGTCATCTGTTTAGAACTTACCCATGTGTTTTGAAAGGTTAAACTTTTTAGTTGGGTTATGTAAGGAATTTGCATTTAAGTTTAATTTTAAAACAATATATTTTGGTGCCATTGGAACTGTCTGTATTTCAGCTGTAAATACTGTCCACATGAATACAGACTGTAAGAGACTGTTATACCAGAAGAAACAAACACCTCTTTGTGCATCACTGTTACCCATGGTCTGAAAGTCTGTTTTACCGTAGCTGTGAAGCAACCTAATATGTTAGTTCAAGGGTTTTTAATGAAAGCTTTAATGTAGATGCTCACTTAAAACTTGAAGTTCAGATATCACCTCACACCAGTGAGGATGGCCAACATCCAAAACACAAACAACAACAAATGTTGGCGAGGATGTGGAGAAATGGGAACCCGCCTACACTGCTGGTGGGAATGCAAATTAGTTCAACCATTGTGGAAAGCAGTATGGAGGTTCCTCAAAAACTCAAAATAGAAATACCATTTGACCCAGGAATTCCACTCCTAGGAATTTACCCTAAGAATGCAGCAGCCCAGTTTGAAAAGACAGATGCACCCCTATGTTTATCGCAGCACTATTTACAATAGCCAAGAAATGGAAGCAACCTAAGTGTCCATCAGTAGATGAATGGATAAAGAAGATGTGGTACATATACACAATGGAATATTATCAGCCATAAGAAGAAAACAAATCCTACCATTTGCAACAACATGGATGGAGCTAGAGGGTATTATGCTCCGTGAAATAAGCCAAGCCGAAAAAGACAAGTATCAAATGATTTCACTCATATGTGGAGTATAAGAACAAAGAAAAAATACTGAAGGAACAAAACAGCAGCAGACTCACAGAACCCAAGAACGGACTAATAGTTACCAAAGGGAAAGGGACTGGGGAAAATGGGCGGGAAGGGAGGGATAAGAGGGAAAAAGGGGCATTACGATTAGCAGATGTCATGTTGGGGGGGCATGGGGAGGGCAGTACAACTCAGAGAAGACAAGTAGTGATTCTATAGCATCTCACTACGCTGATGGACAGTGACTGTTAATGGGGTTGGTGGGGGGGACCTGATGAAGGGGTAGTTTAATAACCATAATATTGCACATGTAATTGT
>JAVSCE010015721.1:0-123564 GCA_032199065.1 Smutsia gigantea | reverse complement strand
AAAAAAAAAAAAAAATTACAGACCAATATCCCTGATGAACATAGATGCAAAAATGCTCAACAAAATATTAGCAAACCAAATTCAAAAATACATCAAAAGGATCATCCATCATGATCAAGTGGGATTCATCCCAGGGATGCAAGGGTGGTACAACATTAGAAAATCCATCAATATTAGCCACCACATCAACAAAAAGAAGGAAAAAAACCACATGATCATCTCCATAGATGCTGAAAAAGCATTTGACAAAATTCAACATCCATTCATGATAAAAACTCACAAAATGGGTATAGAGGGCAAATACCTCAACATAATAAAGGCCATATATAACAAACCCACAGCCAACATTATACTTGACAGCGAGAAGCTGAATGCTTTTCCTTTACAATCAGAAACAAGACAAGGATGCCCACTCTCCCCACTTCTATTCAACATAGTACTGGAGGTCGTAACCACGGCAATCAGACAACGCAAAGAAATAAAAGGCATCTAGATTGGCAAGGAAGAAGTTAAACTGTCCCTGTTTGCAGATGACATGATATAGTACATAAAAAACCCTAAAGAATCCACTCCAAAACTACTACATTGAATATCTGAATTCAGCAAAGTTGCAGGATACAAAACGAATACGCAGAAATCTGTCGCATTCCTATACACTAACAATGAACTAGCAGAAAGAGAAATCAGGAAACAATTCCATTCACAATTGCATAAAAAATAATAAAATACTTAGGAATAAACCTAACCAAGGAACAGAAAGACCTATACTCTGAAAACTACAAGACACTCATGAGAGAAATTAAAGAAGATACCAATAAATGGAAACACATCCCATGCTCATGGATAGGAAGAATTAATATTGTCAAAATGGCCATCCTTCCTAAAGCAATCTACAGATTCAATGCAATTCCTATAAAAATACCAACAGCATTCTTCAACAAACTAGAGAAAATCGTTCTAAAATTCATATGGAACCACAAAAGACCCGGAATAGCCAAAGCAATCCTGAGAAGGAAGAATAAAGCTGCGGGGATTATGCTCCCCAATTCCAAGTTCTACAACAAAGCCACAGTACTCCAGACAACTTGGTACTGGCACAAGAACAGACCCATAGATCAATGGAACAGACTAGAGAGCCCTGATATAAACCCAACCATATATGGTCAATTAATATACCATAAAGGAGCCATGGACATACAATGGGGAAATGACAGCCTCTTCAACAGCTGGTGTTGGCAAAACTGGACAGTTACATGCAAGAGAATGAAACTGGATTATTGTTTAACCCCATACACAAAAGTAAACTTGAAATGGATCAAAGACCTGAATGTAAGTCAGGAAACCATAAAACTCTTAGAAGACAACATAGGCAAAAATCTCCTGAATATAAGCATGAGCGACTTCTTCGTGAACGCATCTCCTCGAGCAAGGGCAACAAAAGCAAAAATGAACTCATGGGACTACATCAAAACAAAAAGTTTCTGTACGACAAAGGACACCATCAACAGAACAAAAAGGCATCCTACAGTATGGGAGAATATATTTGTAAATGACATATCTGACAGAGGTTAACATCCAAAATATATAAAGAACTTACACGCCTCAACACCCATAAAACAAATAACCCGATTAAAATATGGGCAGAATATATGAAGAGATAGTTCTCCAAAGAAGAAATTCAGATGGCCAACAGACACATGAAAAGATGCTCCACATCATTAATCATCTTGAAATGCAAATTAAAAATGAGATATCACCTCACACCAGTAAGGATGGCCAGCATCCAAAAGACTAAGAACAACAAATGCTGTCAAGGATGCGGAGTAAGGGGAACCCTCCTACACTGCTGGTGGGAATGTAAGCTAGTTCAACCATTGTGCAAAGCAATATGGAGGTTCCTCAAAAAACACAAAGTGGAAATACCATTTGACCTTGGAATCCCACTCCTTGGAATTTACCCAAAGAATACAACTTCTCAGATTCAAAAAGATATATGCACCCCTATGTTTATTGCAGCACTTTTTACAATAGCCAAGATATGGAAGCAACCTAAGTGTCTGTCCATCAGTAGAAGAATGGATAAAGAAGAGGTGGTACATATACACAATGGAATACTATTCAGCCATAAGAAAGAAACAAATCCTGCCATTTGCAACAACATGGATGGAGCTGGAGGATATTATGCTCAGTGAAATAAGCCAGGTGGAGAAAGACAAGTGCCAAATGATTTCCCTCATTTGTGGAGTATAACGACGAAGTAAAACTGAAGGAACGAAATAGCAGCAGACTTGGAGACTCCAAGAAGGAACTAGTGGTTACCAAAGGGGAGGGGTGTGGGAAGGTGGATGGGGAGGGAGTGAGAAGGGGATTGAGGGGTACCATGTTTAGTGCACATGGTGTGGGGGATCACAGGGAAAACTGTGTAGCACAGAGAAGGCAAATAGTGAATATGTGGCATCTTACTACACTGATGGACAGTGACTGCATTGGGGTATGGGTGGGGACTTGATAGTATGGGTAAATGTAGTGACCACATTGTTTTCTTCTGTGAAACCTTCATAAGAGTGTAAATCAATAATACCTTAATAATAAATAAAAAATAATAAAAAGAACTTCAGCTTTATTGAAGCATAATTAACAAATAAAATTGAAAGAAATTTAAAAGTGTACATTATGGTGATTTGATACATGTATTCATTGTGAAAGGACCTCCTCCCCCCAATCCCATAGCCATTTTTTATTAAATTCTGGCATTCTCCCAGCTTCCACCCTATTTTCAACGCTCTTCTCCTTACACACTGTCTTTGGGCTGAGCTTACTGACTTAGAATTTCACCCACCACATTATGTGCTGTTCTCATACCTTGGATTTCATAGTTAGGGATGTTGTATTTTATTATGAGCTATGGACTTAGATATCCAAGTGACTCACAGACATCACCACTTTGGCTCCCTACAGTCTCAAACTCCGCACGTTCAAAATTAAACTTGGATCTCCCCACCTAAGTCTGTTCTCTTCATATGGTCTCTGTCTCTGGTTAATGATTACTAAACCACTGAACACCAAAATCTGAGAATCACCTTAGACTCCTTCTGAGTCTGTGAATCCACTTATCTCTGAAGTATTCATTCCTTCCTTTCTCTATTCTTACTTATACTTACCTATGTCAGTCTCCCAGCCTCTTCTTCCTGGACTACTTTAATAGTTTCCTTACTCTCCTGTCTCTGGTTTTCATATATTCATTCTCTGAATAATACCAGTGTTCTCTTGATAATGAATCAGACTATGTCACCCCTGCTTGAAATTTTTCAGTGGGTTCCCCCATCCACGCACTCAGGATTAAAGGCACAGCTGTTCAAAGTCCTTTGAGACCCATCCTCTTCCAATTTTTCCAGTTTCAACTCAGAGGTCCCATCCTAAAGGCAAGTCATCCTTCAGTCCTTCCTCACCTTCTCGGGAAGGGCCCCAGAGCTGAGCTAGATGTCCTGGCTCTGCATTGCAGTCTTGCGGGCAGCACATACTCTTATCACAGAATTCTTTCAATACAGTATATAGAAGTAATCTTCCTAAGTTTCTAAAATCGGGATGTTATCTTACTCCGTTTTAGATCTCCAGTGCCTGAATATCTGCATAACAAATGCTAAAGAAATTATCACTTAACTATCAGAACCTAGCTCAATGGTACTGAATTGCCAACATGACAATCCAGTAACATTAGAACTCTTAAAACGTGAACCTTTCAACTTTCTTGACACTTACCTTTTCTTTCATATTAGCTTTTAAAAAATACTTGTAGAATCTTTCTATTTCCTAGTGTAATGTATCGCAAGAAAATTTAGACTTATGCTTCTCCCCGTCGGGGAATCGAACCCCGGTCTCCCGCGTGACAGGCGGGGATACTCACCACTATACTAACGAGGACCTGCACGAGTGCCTTTTCTAACAACCTTCTTACGTCTGTATATCCTGTCCCGCCCCCGCAACTACCAGCAATGGGCTTGAATTAATACTATTGCAGTTCCCGCTGAAGTCGAATGGAACTAAAAGGGAACCGTTGCGTTTGATTTCCCCATCGCACTTAACACCATTTCTGTCGGCCCACCTTTCCTCTAACTGCCCCACTCTTCCCTCACTTCAGGGGCAATCTCGGCGCTCTCCGCACCGCTCGACACACATATTCCCAGGAAGCAAAGCGCGCGTCGCTCTGCATCGCAGAACTTGTAGTTCCATGCACGCCCTACCCCTCGCTTCTCTGAGTCTAAGAAACTTCCTTTCCCGGCGGGCATCGCGAACCCCTTTCCCTTCTTTACTTCCCTCCGTCCCTCCCGGGCTCTCAGTTGGGTCGTCTAGCCGCTGGGTGTTGGGTGCGGATCGGCGAGCGGCGGGATTCCCCAGAGCCATGCCTGAGGTAGTGGATACGTGCTCCTTGGCCTCTCCGGCTTCCGTCTGCCGGACCAAGCACCTGCACCTGCGCTGCAGCGTGGACTTCGCTCGCCGGGTGCTGACCGGGACCGCCGCCCTCACTGTCCAGTCTCAGGAAGACGATCTGCGCAGCCTGGTACAGTGGGACGTGCACCCGATGCCGCCTATTCCCGGCTGCCCGCCTCTCGTCCCTCACCCTGCTGCGGCCTCCACCCGGCC
Source organism: Smutsia gigantea (assembly GCA_032199065.1). Lineage (NCBI taxonomy): Eukaryota > Metazoa > Chordata > Mammalia > Pholidota > Manidae > Smutsia > Smutsia gigantea. The sequence continues at coordinate 118,923 of JAVSCE010015721.1, read as the reverse complement.
TCATGCCCCACTCTGCCCCTCGCTTTCCTCGTTGTTCACCCGCAGCTCACAGCTCATATTCTACACCTCCTCTTCAGTTGCCACTCTTTTCTCAGTGTCCGTTTCTTCGGCCACCTCCCTCACCCGGTGTCGGCCCCTCCCAAACCCTCTAATGTTTCTGCATCCCTCCCTCACCCCTACCTGCACTTCAACGTCTCCGCTTCTTGTACGTCCCTCCCCAGTCCTTGGGCACAGCCTCGCGCGGGATTCACGCGCTCCAGGACTCAGGTTACATTTTAGCACAAATCCTACCCCCACCCCAGCCTAATCCCCTTGTGGCTTCCCCATTTCCTCGGCCTGCAGCCCAGAACTCCCTTATCAGGCCCCAGATTTCTTCCAGCTCCCAGCACACTTTCCTCAGTCCAGTGTCTTAAGTCTCAGACCATACATTCTGCCGATCCCGGATCCTACGCTTACCTCCTACACACCTTTTTTTCAACCGGCAGGTCTGCAGGAAAAGATAATCCTTTTCCCTCAATCTCCTTGCCTGTTGTTCTCAAACCGCTTAGGACTCCCAGCCCCAGATCCCCTGTCCCTCCAGCTTTGATACTTTCTTCTCTGCTAACTTTAGATTCAGCTCCTTTTTTTCCATGATCATGTCCTTCCTACCTTTGATTCTTATCCCAGTTCTCTTCTAATAATTTAAGGACGGGTAGGCCGTTCAAGCTTTCTAAGGATGTCTCAAAACAATGTATTAGTAGTTGGTTCCAAGGAGTTAGTAATTATTGTGCTTCTTAGAAAATAGGTACTTCTGCAAACTGGCTAGTCACTTGAAAGATGAAAATTCGTTAGATTTATGGGATGTTATTTAATTTTATCTGTACAACAGAACATGCTTTCAATGTTCTTACTCAAATTGTCTGATATTTGGATTGTACCTTTCACCTGCAGAATTTCATAGATGAGCATTTTAGAAATAAAAGGGACAGAAAAGACCACCCATAATGTACTTTGCATAAAGTAATGTGGTGATATCTACTAAGCACAGCAATTAGCAACCAGATCACCAGTATGTTGTAAGCTTGATAGAGGAATTCAGTGAGGTCAGTTAGTTGGGCATAACAAGTTTAGATTAGAATTGGTGGTTTTTATGGCTCTCCTGCTTGTAAAGTAGGCCTGTATTTTGAGTTCCTTAATATGAACTGATACAATATGTAACCTTCTTATTCTAACGTAACATTTTGCTAGAGAATTCTGACTTGAAAAATGTGTTGACGCCTCTAAGTATTGATATATAGTCGCCAAAAGTACTATAAGGAAGAAAATAAAAGTATTAGAATCAAGAAGGTACTCATCTCCCTGTAGGTTGTACTTTGGTCAGCTTGAAGTACCATGCTGTCTTTTATTACAGGCAGTTTTGCCCAAACAGGATTGGTTGAACTGAAGTCCTGTTTCAATGCAATCTCTCCTCTTATTAAAAGAAAGTAAATTTTGATAGCACATTACTGCTTATTAAGACCTTGCACTCTCACCTGTTTTGTAAAAATAAAAGCTTTACGTCTGTTCCATGAATAAACAAGTCAGGATCCTTAAATTTTCAAAAGAATGTCCCAGTCTAAGAACCTGTTGTTTGTGCATTTCCCAAATCTCAGAAGTAAGGTTTTAAATTATGGTTGCTGGTTGAAATGGCTTTTAAGTAAATCAGAACCTAGAATTATAGTAATGTTAGATTTTACACAAGGAAGGCTAGTTGTAGTACAGTGCTCCTGTTTTATAATTTATTTTATATTAACTTTTGCTTAGTTATAACAATAACCTGAGGCCAAAAGTTTGTTTTTATTTACTCCAAGTTAGCTTATTTCTTTCCTCCACTAGATTATGGACTCTTGAAGGTAGGGACTATGTTTTGTAGCTCTTTGTATCTCAAGTTCTTATTATAGCACCTGGCATGTAAAGGAACAAAAATTTAATGAATTAATGGTAAATTCAGTTAGAAAGCAGTGCCTCAGTTTTGCACTGGCTGCACTGATGAGTGCTGTCTGTACTTTGAAGGTGCGATGGCATCATACCTCACCATCACCAGCAGAGTACCTGTGCCAGTGCAGGATGAGGGCATCATGTGTTCTTCCCTCTCCACTCCTGGAGTCCATGATGCTGGGGAATGTTGAAGGAGCTCTAAGAGGATTAATTCCCAGCTTTTCTAAAAATCCTTTTGAGGTTCTGGGTTATTTGCACTGAGTTTGAGCACTCATTTGTGATAACTTTCAAGCATTTGTTTCTTTTAAGGAAATTTTCAATTTTTTAGGTGTTTTGTCAGTTGGTAGTTCAAAGCAATTTTAATGTCTTAGCCAGGATCATACACTTTTAAGTGGCAGAAGTCAGGAATTGAACACAGATCTTTCTGACTTCTAACCCTCCAGTCATCACTAAGTAAATGGCTGAGTTAGGAGTCAATTCAAGTTGTTTTTTTGCTTTGGGTTTTGTTTTTACAATAACCCCATGGCTTTTTCATTATAGCACCCTGCAAATAACAGGTAGAAAATGTAAACAGAGATATAATGAGTCATAAAGCTTTTTAATTTAAGCCCTGCATTGTTGCCAAAAGAATTCAAGACTGCATAAAACAACATATTCAGTGTAACATTAAAAATTACTGATAGACAGTGACTTCAGTGGGGTATTGGGGGGACTTGATAATATGGGTGAATGTAGTAACCACAATGTTTTTCATGTAAAAGCTTCATAAGGGTGTATATCAATGATACTTTAATAAAAATAAAATAAAATAAAATGGGTAGATCACCTACATAGACATTTTCCCAAAGACAACATACAGATGGCTGACAGACACATGAAAAGATGCTCCACCATCGCTAATTATCAGGGAAATGCAAATCAAAACCACGATGATACACCACCTCACACCAGTCAAAATGGCTACTATCAAAAAGATAAGAAAGAACAAATGTTGGCAAGGATGTGGAGAAAAGGGAGCCCTTGTGCACTATTACTGGGAATATAAACTAGTCCAGCCAGTATGAAGGAACAGTATGAGGATTCCTCAAAATACTAAAAAGAGAAATATCATATGACCCAGTAATTCCACTTCTGTATATTTACCTGAAGAAAAAAATACTAATGCAAAAGGATATATGTACTCCTATGTTTATCACAGTATTTACAATAGCCAAGATATGGAAGCAACGTAAGTCCACCAATAGGTAAATGGATACAGAAACATGGCGTGTATACACACACACACACACACACATATTACATACATATATGTATATACATACATACATACATACACACATACATACACAATGGAATATTACTCAGCCATAAAAAAGAATGAAATCTCACCATTTGCAATAACAAATGGACCTAAAGGGTATTATGTTAAATAAGTTAGAGAAAACAAATACCATATGATTTCACTTACATGGCATCTAAAAACAAAACAAACACACACCCAGAAACAGAGTCATAAATAGAACAAACCAGTGGTTGCCAGTGGAAAGAGGTGGGGAGAATAGGCAAAATAGGTACAGGGGATCAAGAGTTATAAACTTACAGTGAAGAAATAAGTCACAGGGATGAAAAGTACAGCATGGGAAATATTGTCAATAATATTGCAATAACCTGGTATGGTAACAGATAAGAACTATACCTATCATTATAAGCATTTTGTAATGTGTAGAAATGTCAAATCATTATGTTGTACACCTGAAACTATTATGTCAACTATACTTCAGCAAAAAAGAATTTTTCATTTGTCACTGAAAAAAAAATTATAGAAGTTGGAGGAAGAGATAATAAGGAAAGGAAAAACAAAACATGTGGCATAAAGTTCTTAACACAGAAAAAAGAAATGGGCCATGAGGTTGACATAGGGCTTCCTAGCATCCTATGCAAAAAGGGAATCAGTTCTATGTTCCATAGCAACTGGCCAGCTGCTTAGACATACAACTCTTTTTGGGGGTGTTATTCAGAGAGGATACTGTGAGATACAGTAAATTATATCCTCAGTAACTTCCTACTATTGGTTGTGGTCTGTTTTTTATAACTATATATATAGGTACCTTACATGGCCTTACATGTATTTGGTAGTCAATAAAGATTTGTTAAAAAGTACTAATTGCAACTTGTCAACTGTCAAGTTTCTTTTGTTTTTCTTTTGTATTACTATTTTTGATCAATTGTTTAATAACATTTATTACTGAAATTTAAAGGGAATTTCTTAATTTGGGAATGATAGCTGAGGTCAGGACTTGAGATATACAGCTTAGACATTGCGTTTTGTATTTTCCCTGGGTCCATGACTTGTTTCATTCATTAATTGACACCTACTGTTTTTTAGCACTATGCTAAACCCTGGGAATGCAAGCCTAAATAACATTTTCTGTCATTCTAAGGATCTGCAATCTAGTGGAGAAAAACATCATTATAATGTGGTACAATAAGTGCTATAGGAGAGAGTTGGACCAACTGCTATAACAAGTACAGAGGATATGAAAAAGTTTCATAAAAAATAGTCACAACAATAACTTGACTTCTGATTTTGAATAGATTTGAAAAGTTTAGGCAATACAGAAAATAAAATGTGTTCACTGAGAAATGACCCAACAAATCCATTCTTATGGTTATAAGAGAAAATATAAACATGAGTAGTTAAATACAAAGATATTCAAATCAAGTTTTTAAGACAAATTAGATATTCAGAAATTGGTCCTAAAATATGAAGGGACAAAGTAACTGTATTATTCATAATAAGATATAAACCTAATAAAACCATATATTCTGAATAGGTAAGTATAGGAAGATAAATCAGTTCTGATTTAGAATAAGAACAACAGTTGAGGTACCCCAAAAAGAAAGTAACCCAGAAGAAATAATAACCCATTAGAATGGAAACTGATGGTACTCATAATGAATTTGGTTTCTCTCAACAAATTAAAAAAAAAATTTAAACCAGGATACAGATTTCTTCCCAACCAAATATTGTCAGCTCCAGAGAGGTGGGAATCAAAGTATGATTGCTCTTGTGACTTTTCCTGAGCTTATCACCCATAGTTAACCAATATAAAAGAGAGGCAACTGGCCATCTAACTCCCCTTGCTATTACAGGCCAGATTTCCAGGAAAAGATGCCTGAGGTAGGGAGGTCAGATAGTAGGCAGTTCTAAGGGAGAACCTTACCTAGGGTGGTGGTAGAGGAAAGAAAAGAAAATGTGAGGACAGTATGAAAGAAAGATTTGTTAATTGGCTATGGAGGATTGGAAACTGAGATCAACTGTAGATTGTTCGAATGGTTCAAACTGTAGGTACCTTGAGGAGTTTCACTAACAGAATAGAGAAACCAGGGGAGAGAGTTGATCTAAGGGACATAACAGTGGCTTCATTTTTGGAGTTTTTAGAAGCTTACTGAATATAAGGCAATATTTCCCATGAAAATGTCAAGCAGGCAGTTAGAGATATCTGGCTGAAGTCCTGGGGAGGGGATAACAGTAGAAATAGACTGGTAGTCCATTTGTGCACTGGCAGAGGTATTAGTTGACAGTGAGGGCATGAGTAAGAACTAGGGAGTGAAGCATGTGGCAAGAAAAGGCCCTTTCAGTAGCAGAGGAGCTGGAAGCCAGATTGAAGAGGGGAAACGGATGAGAAATTGATGAGGAAGTGGAAGTAGTAGCCATAGATTATTACCCTTGGAGTTTAAGAGAGAAAAATGACTCATTATCAGAGTGGCCAGAAGGATCAAGTAAGGTTTTGTAAGTAATATGAGAGGCTTATCTATGCTGTTTGGAAACAGTCTTGTGCCAAAGGTTGAAGATTCTAGAGCAGAGATTAACTGAGAAATAATGAAAGCTTATGGTTTTTAGAGCTCAGATAGAGCGTTATTGTGGTAAACACTGTGATACTTGCTGCTGCTCCCTGCTCAAAGCAGTTGTCCTTAGTCTGCCAGGACAAATAGATATGCCCCACAATCCTCTGTAGGGTCAATTGGTCAAAACAGCCACACCACGTTGGACTTCTTTTTAGGTGTGTGGCAGTGATGTACAGCCTGCTTGTTTGCCTAACAAGTTTCAAGGTTTGTTTTAATTTTGGGATATATGAAAATACACAAGAGCTGCAATACATGAATTCTAGGAAGAAATATATGGTGAGATATATTGAGGAGTTAAGATGAAAGAAATTTAAGTTATAGATCAAATTTTTTCATAACAAGTTTAAGGAGGCAGTAGCAAAAGCATTTTAATTTAGCTTTGACTTTTATGTAAACCCAAATCTAATACTAGTTTCATCTGGTATATAAAACTATTTTCTTATCATTTAAAAATAGTAATTTAATTCTAGATTTTGGATACAAAGGACCTTACAATAGAAAAAGTGGTCATCAATGGACAAGAAGTCAAATATGCTCTTGGAGAAAGACAAAGCTACAAAGGATCACCAATGGAAATCTCTCTTCCTATTGCTCTGAGCAAGTATGAATGTTACCATCTTTCTCTTTTACAGCTGAATAGTGGGGAAAAATATTTTTAATTAATTTAGACATTTTTCCTGTCCTATTTTAGTTTGTATGTGCGTAGTAATTGATACCTTACTCCTCCTGATCTGCAGTTCAGATTGAAGTTACATGTTGTAAAGATACTAAGGAAATTTATTGTATAAAATACTCAAGAACAGAACTTTTGGTAACTTCTTTCCTCATCATTTCACTAGTATCTAGAGTGATGGGGAGCATGCCATCTTAAGGAGGCATTTCAGGATCACCTGGGAAACTTTGACAAGCTGAGCATTTTTCACCTTGTCTAGTAGGCCCAGAGGCCAGCCAATTAGTTAATGGAATAATAACAATGACAAACAGAACCGTTTCTGCATGCTAATATTGAGATAAGTGCTCTAGATGCATTCTTTTATCCTATCCTTAAGTAACTTATATGGTATGATTTTTACTTTACATTTAGAGAAAGGGAACCTCAGAGAAATAAAATAACTCATTCAAGAAAGTGCAGACAGAATTGTCATTTTGGGACTATATTCCAGTTCTTGATATATTGGAAAGGAGAAAAAGGGTGGAAACCCACAGGCCTAGAACAAGGGTAATCTTTCAGTGGCCAGTGTCTTCATGCATTCTTGTCCCATCTAATAAAAAGAAAGGAAATGCCCACTCATAACTAGATACCATTAATCCCATTCTACAGATGAAGAAACTATGGCATAGGGAGGTCAAATAATTTGCCCAAGTTGCCTCCACCAATAAGTGGTAGCATCAGGATTGAAACATAGGTATATCTTCTGGTCTCCAAAACTCTTGCTGTTTCCTCATTATCAGTGCTGTTCAAACTGTCTGGGGTGAAGGACCAGTTTTCATTATTTCCAGTCTGTCACTGACTGATTCTTTTATAAAATGCAATAAAAGTGAAATTACTAGGAAGAAGAGATTAAATGCAAGCACACATTTTTTATTACTAAAAGTTTCTAAATGCTACTGTTAATTTCTTGACTTAGTTTGTCTAGTAACATTTTACAGACCAGCACTAACTACTCTGTCATGCTCTGGCACCCATCACTGTGGTAACTGAAGTTCCACAAGTATTTCGTCCACTTTCCCACTATCATAAAAGATTACATGATATCACAAATGCAGAGTCTCTAACACGTATCCTGTATTCATTGTTGCTGTTACATTTTCATAAGCAGGTAGCATGACAGAGTAAAAAGGATCCACACGCTGATTTTGGGTAGGAACATGAAAGGCAAACTTACCCACTTAGGATGTGACATTCCTATATCTTACTCTCAATCAGTTATGAGATCTTATCAAATATTATTTATATTATTCAGTGTATGTGTTATGAATTCAAATTTTAGATTGAATTATACTCTACTAATATATTTGTTTGTTTCATACAGAAATCAAGAAGTCATTTTAGAAATTTCTTTTGAGACATCTCCAAAATCTTCTGCTCTTCAGTGGCTCACTCCTGAACAAACTTCAGGGAAGGAATACCCATATCTCTTTAGTCAGTGCCAGGTAAAAAAAGATCCAGAATGATTTATTATACAGATAATTCCCAGCATGTGCAGTTTAATGTAGCAAAGTAGACAGTGTTCTTATGGATATGTGGGTCTAACTTAAAATAGCATTTTATTTTATATTATAGAAACAATATATATTTTCATTTTATATCTCTGGTTATTAATGCATTCATATATTATAGTACTTTTAAAAAGAAATTTCCTTTAATTTAAAATCATGTCTACCTAGGTCATATTTATACTTATATCCCCAGCACCTACCATAGAACTTGGCATAGAGTGGCACTCAAAAGATGGTAATAAAAAGAAAAGAAAAAATAATAAAATACAAAAGAAATATGTACTGGTTATGAAAAATGTGGAAAGTAAAAAAGCAAATTTCCCAGTCCTCCCCAAACATGACTGCCCAGAGGTAACCACAATTGAGTTTAGTATATAGCCTTTCTGGGTTTTTGTTATACATTTATAAATGTAAATATTATGTAAATATATTAAATGTACCTTTAAAATGATATTAGACTAAGAATAAAGAACCATAATAATAATAAGTAGAGACAATCTTTCACAAGGATAAGTATCAAACTGTCTTTTGATAGAAAAAACCCTAATTCTGTTAGTAAACAAATAATTTACAATTGAAGGAAATCACATGATTGAATATTATTTTATTTCCCAGCATCATGCATATTTAATCCTTGGTACTTTAATATTTAATATTCCTGTGTGATAGATACTATCTTAAGCTCAAATTTGAATATAAGTCTTTAAAAAAGGAAGTGATATTCATACATGAAATAGATATGTTTACTTTTTATTGTCAATTGAAATACTTTTTAATCTAAAAAACCCTTAGTTCAGTAATCTGGAAGAGATATAGTGTTCTAGGCAAGAATGTAGTTTGTGTTCTTTCTCAGTAATATTTGATTGTCAAGTCAGTATTTCTTACAGAATGTCCATAAACTAAAGTTGGCAAGAAATCTAAGATTTGTGAGTAACAAGAATGTGAATTTTGAATGGAGGGGTCGAAGATGGCAGCATAGGAAGAGCCTGAACTCACCTCCTCCCATGTACACACAGAATCTACATCTACATATAGAGCAATATCTCCTGAAGAACTAAGGGCTGATTAAACAGCTTCTGTCCAACAAAGAAAGGTTAGAGAGAACAAAGAAAACAGCATGAGAGACAGAAACATGGTAACAGCAGAAACCCCACCCTTGACATGGGGACCCACAGTGGGGAATATCAATGAGGGAGCTGTGTGCAAATTCTTCCACCCAGGGACACAGGAAAAAAAAACACAGTTTAAAGGCCAAGTAGCATATAAGTGAAGGAAGCCCATTTACTAACACTAAAGGATCTAACCAAATGTGAGGGAGCTGCTGGAACTCTTTCCAAGGTCAGAGTTTCTGGTTAGCAGCATTGTTATGTTCCACCTCCAGCCTGATAGCACAGATGGGAACAGGTTCTAGGGTGCTGCTGGTCAGCCACCCCAGCAAGCCCCAGGTCCTCAGCCCACACCAGCTTGAGGTGGCACCAGCGCAGCACTCACCAGGATACCCTCAGCAATACCCACTGTAGCTCCAGCAGTCCTGCCAGAGTACCCCTTGTGCAGAGAGCCCTGAGACTCTGCTGGCCTGTGCCCACTTCACCTCTAGCCATCCTACCAGGTGTCCCTGCCACAAAGCACCCCAGACCCCTGCAACCCCACACATACCCACTTCAGCTCCAGACGTCCCACCAGGGCAGCCCTCATGTAAAGTACTCAGGGACCCCCCAGCCTCTACCCGCTACAGTACCAGCTGACAGGCACATACAGTCTACACAGGATATTCCTACACGAGGCCACTCCTTCAAAACTGGGAGAGGTAGCTGTTTCACCTAATTCATAGAAACAAATAGTCAAAACAAAATAAGGAGACAGAGGAATATGCTCCAGATGAAAGAACAAGACAAAACTTCAGGAAAAAAAACCTAAAGAAAACAGAGTTAAGCAGTCTACTGGAAGAGTAATTATTATAAGATACTCACCAGACTTGAGAGAGAAGAGTAGATGAACTCAGTGGGAGTGTCAATAAATAGAAAATATAAAAAAGAACCAATCAAAGTTGAAAATATAAAATGAAAAAAAAATTAATTAGAGGAAATCAAGAGCAGATTAGCGTATGGAGAAGAATAGACGAGCAATTGGAAGCCTGAGAATGGAAAGCACTCAAGCTGAACAGCAAAGAGAAAAAAGAATCTAAAAATGAGGATAGGTTAAAGGACCTCTAGGACATCATGTATACTAACATTTACATTATAGGGGTCCCAGCAGGAGAAAAGAGAGAGAAAATGATGGAAAACTTATTTGAAGAAATAATAGCTGAAAACTTCACTAACCTGGAAAAGAAAACAGACATCCAGTTCCAATAAGCACAGAGAGTCATAAACCAGATGAACTCCAAGGAGTCCTACACTAAGATATATAAATTAAAATGTCAAAGATTAAAGATAAAATCTTAAAAGACTGCAAGAGAAAAGCAACTAGCTACATACAAGGGAAATCCCATAGGGCAATCAGCTGATTTTTCAGCAGAAACTCTACAGGCCAGAAAGGAGTGACATGATATATTCAAAGTGCTGAAAGGCAAAAACCTAAAATCAAGAATACTCTATCCAGCAAGATTATCATTCAGAATTGAAGATAAAGAGTTTTCCAGACAAATAAAATTTAAAGGAGTTCACCACCCTAAACCAGACTTCCAGGAAATGTTAAGGGGACTTCTTTAAGCAGAAAAGAAAAGGCCATAATTAGAAGAAAATTATGAAAGGAAAAAATTTTACTGGTATAGCAAACATATGGTAAAGATAATAGATCAGTCACTTTAAAGCTTATAGTGATGCAGGCCTACCTAAAGAAACAAGAAAAATCTCACACAATCTAACCTTACACCTAAAGGGACTAAAGAAAGAATAAACAAAGCCCAAATTTAGAGAAAGAAGGAAAGACTATGGTACAGAGTAGAAATAAATGAAATACAGTCTGAAGAAAAAAAAATCAATGAAACTAAGAGCTGATTCTTTGAAAAGGTAAACAAAATTGATAAGCCTTTAGCTAGACTCATGGAGAGAGAACTTAAAACTAGAAATGAAAGATGAGAAGTTACAACAAACATAGAAATACAAAGGATTATGAGATTACTATGAAAAATTATATGCCAATAAATTGGACAAGATGAAATAGATAAATTCCTAGAAATATACAATCTTCCAAGACTGAACAAGGCTAAATAAGAAAATTTGATCAGACTTTAATTACTAGTAATGAAATTGAATTGGTAATCAAAAAATTCCCAATAAGCAAAACTCCAGAACCAGATGGATTCACAAGTGAATACTACCAAACATTTAAAGAAGAGTTTATACCTATCCTGCCCAAACTATTCCAAAAAATAGAAGAGGAAGGAATGCTTTTAAATTCATTCTACGAGCATTACCACAGACTATTTTAAAAAAAGGAAAATTAAAGACAAATATCCCTGATGAGATAAATGCAGAAATTCTCAACAAAATATTTGTGAACTGAATTCAAAAATACATTTAAAAGATTGTTCACCATGACCAAGTGGGATTTATTCCAGGAATGCAGGGATGGTTCAAGATCCATAAATCAATCAGTGTGATAAACCACATTAACAAAAGGATAAAAACTATATGATATGGAGTTTTGGGGGCTTTAGGGAAGTTTGCAGTGGCATGAAGTATGTCTGATTTATAACAATTTCAGAGAGATGTTAGTTATCAGTATTCCTTTAAGCTCAGTAAACTGTCTCAGTGAGGCTGGGGTTCCTTTGCTTACCAGCAAGCAATACAGATTTATTCATAAGCCGATCAGCATATAAAGTGGTGTTCTGGCTATTCTGATGGAACCAGTATTTATGACAGATTGATGTGGAAGCAGAGAAAGAGTTTACACATTACGTGATGAATCAATGTCTAAATACGTAGAAAGATGGTTCTTTCTCCCTCCTTTTCTTCCTAGTTTTTACTTTCAAAGTTTGCTGCAAGATCGAAATGTCAAGACTAACAATATTTGCCAAGCTGTGTTCTTCAGAACACTTGCGTCCCATTAGATGTAAACAAACTAAGCAGAGAAAAACAAGTTTCATGTTAAATTAACTGTGAGAATTTAATTTCTTAATTGTAGATCTTTTCAGAGCCTTCAGGAAGCTAATATTCCTAGAAAATCTACATAACAGGATGGTTCTCAATTTTATTTCACCAAAGAGCTCTTTTTTTCTTGGTTCTTAACAGCATCTCACTGGGCACTATTACTCAAAGCAAAAAGTAGGAAATGCTGCTAAAGTTCATGCTCATGCTTCAACTGAAATCTGAGGGTTGACCATACATTAAAATGGAAAATCAGATCTTTGTAACCCACAAATCTGTTTTTGCTACTTTAAGCGAGCTGAAGAAATGTAAGACATATTTTTATGTTTGAAAAGAATTGTCTAAGAACAATGATGTAATTTTAATGATTTCTTAATGACTTTATATGAAAGGGGAACAGCTGTTCTTTTTCTTTCTCCCCCTCCCAGGCCATCCACTGCAGAGCAATTCTTCCTTGCCAAGACACTCCTTCTGTGAAATTAACTTACAGTGCAGAGGTAAATTTTGCAAATTGCTAACTGAATTAAGTGATCTGTATATGTAAATGTGGTGTTAATGATACACAGAGATAACTGAATTTTTACAGTTAGAAATATTAAATTTTATCTGAAATATGTAAAAAAGGCTGTGGACTTCATTTTGAATGTTTTAAAAGCAGTTTTCAGTATAAAAAAAGGAAACATAACATTCTCATTTTAAGAGAATTCAGACTTCTGGACCCAAAAAGAATTTGGGACTTTTTTTTTTTTTTACTTTCAAGAATTAACATTTGCAGGATTAAAAATAGTTCTGTAAATGTGCTCCATACCCCTATATACCTCTGTCTAGTCATCCTAATGAACATATATTACAGACTTATCTTTATACATTTTCATCTTACTCTAGTCATAGGTACTGCTAATCCTTGTATAAAAAGGACTATAACTAATAATCAAAAGCTATCCCAGAGACTAGACCTACCTAGACCAAGCAAATAGAATTGAGGATCAACCTGTATTTATGGGGCCTTCTTGATTCCCAGATCATCCCACAACCAAACCACAACTAGTATAGGGCTGTAGAAAACTATATACTTGGAGACAAAGAATCCCAAGTTCTGGAGTCTTCACTAGTTACTAACAGCATGACCTTGGGCAGGTCTTACAACCTCACAACCTCAGTTGTCTCATCTGTATAAAATATCACTTCCTAAATAAAGGGAGCAAGTGGAACCAAATTATTTCTTGAATGCTTTTTAGCTGCAGAATCTATGGTTGTAACTTCCTTCTGGAGCTCCTGATTTTGTGCTTGCCTCAGTGATAACTTTCAATACTGGGCCAGGCAAAAAGAACATTGAAGTCTAGAACTTACTGGGATGTATGCTTGCTAGATAATTAATACTCAGAGTAGTCCTTGATTCTGTCATTCATTAGAAATAAAACTTTCAGAATCATGGACCTAGGGCACACATTTAAGACCATATAGTTTGCCTCAAAAGGATCTTTTTCCATACAAACTTCCCTAAAAAATTACTTCACAGTTCTTAGCAACAAATTTGAGTTTCTCACAATCATGATCCTTAAAAAGTTCTTCTGTTTGTAACTCCAAGTTTATGTCTTAAACAAAATTGTTCAAAACTGTACTCTCTGTCCTAAAGTGAATATAGCATCCTTTTTAATCTGTTTTGCAGGTGTGGAGGGGAGAAGGGGTGGTAGCTACCATTACCAGGCATGATGAGTTCTTCTTCTATGTCATTTATTCCTTGCAGTAATCATATGAAGTATTACCCTTGTTTAATGGAGAAACTGAGGCTCAAGGAGGTTACTGGCTCAAGTCCATGCAGTTAATAAGTGGCAGAGCTGGATTTTAATCTAGTTTCTACCAGATGCTGTTAATATGGAGGGATGAATGAGTAGTTATTCCACTTCATGTTTAAAGAAGCATTTTACATATTGCTAATTCTATTTATAAAACTGATAATATGAACTTACTGGGTTCGTAGTCTATTATATAGACTGTCAAGGGGAAAAATGTTATTTTACATACGTAGTTTAAGATATATAAAACCTCTTATTTAAAACTGGAAATGACTTTTGTTCTTGATTAGGTGTCTGTCCCTAAAGAACTGGTGGCACTTATGAGTGCCATTCGTGATGGAGAAGCACCTGACCCAGAAGACTCGAGCAGGAAAATATACAGATTCAGCCAGAAAGTAAGATCTTAGGGTCAAAATTTTTGTGTTGGTGGTGAACTACAAATAGCTTTTACCCACTGAGACAGCAAAATTGCTCTTGAATTTTAGAAATTGAGAATTTCAGAATTAGAAAGCAGCTTATGTTATTTTGATTCCTTTGCTTCTTTTTCTTTTGTGCTTTTAAAATATTTTATACTACTTAAGGTGTTGTATTGAAGAAAGAGGCACAGTAGTGGGTGCACCTGATCCCATTTTCCCTCATCCTAGTCAGTAACAGGTTTCCTGTTCCTTTAAGTTACACTTTCGCCTGCCCTAGTGGGGGCCAGAGTGCCACTTGCGGTTGTCGAGCGTGTGCAAATGGAAACGCTTAGACCAAAAGAGCACTCAGTTACAGTCATCAAAATTCCTATGTAGCTGGTAATTTGACTTGAGTCTTTGACCTTCCAAGAACTGTGTGTATGTGTGTGTGTGTGTGTGTGTGTATCAAATATACCAGCAGTGGTTTTAAAAAGGGGATTAAAAAAATAATAAATCAAGAGAATAGAACAAAGAACCTAAAAGCACAGTTGCTTTCTTGCAAGCTAACTTTTGAGAAATGCTTAAAATGTACCTTGTAATACTATGTGCAATCAGGTTTTAACATTTCAGCTTTCCTTCCTAATGGAATAAAAGGGAAATTGACATTTTGAAATGTTCTACATTACAGTTTGAACTGTTTGACCCCCTAAAAATGAGAACTATTTGAGAAGCGTAAAAAGAAAGTAATCGATACTATACTAATGTTGGAGATTTTGAAAGGGAATTTACTTACTTTTAAACACAAATTGTCTCACTCTAACATCTTTAAACACTGACTGAAGCACCTGGTGTATGTTTTGTTCTCCCCTTTAGGTTCCCATCCCCTGCTACTTGATTGCTTTAGTTGTTGGAGCTTTAGAAAGCAGGTGAGCTTTTGAACAATTTTGAAGTTTATGAAACTATTAAACCTTAGGCATCTTGAACCTCTGTCAGGATTCTTAGATCATTTGTGTATTTCTCAAGATGTCAAGCTGACAGCACTAGAAAAATTGAAATTTAATTATAAAATGTTAAGTAACAATTTTAAATTTAAAAGCCTTTACCAGTAGCTGCTTAGGTTTTCCAAGTATTATAGAATGAGCATGCTCTGACCTTTGGTTAGAGATCTGGATTCTAATAAAAGTTTGAACAAGTTGCTTTTTATAACCTACATTTCCTCATCCTTGAAATTATGTATCTCCTTTTCCTGCATCAGGATAGTTATGTGAAACAAACGAGATAAAATATTTTCAAGCACTTGGAAGCCTATAAATATTATAGAAATTTAAGATGTTTCATTAAAATTTTACAGTAGTTAGAGTGACCTTTATTTTTTGCTTGTTCTTTTTCTAGACAACTGAAAATTAAGAATGTCAGTAGTAATCACATTCTTTAAATTGCCAGAAACATGGCCATGAACAAGAAGTCAGGCAAACACAAATTCCAATTCCAGTACCAGCAGTTACTATGTAAGCCCCTGAGCAACTCATCATGAGTTTTATTTTCATCTAAAAAGTAGAAATTGATGTCAAAGGATTTTGGTGAGGATTAACAGAGCTAACCCATGTAAAGCTCCTGGCCTACAGATGGCCCTGCCTATGTGATTACTTCGTTGCAGAGCTGACACCAGAAGGCTTTGTCACACGCCATCACCAGTGCCTCGTCCCATTGAATCTTCATGACTGAGGGCTAGGCAGGATTATTTTTTCCCATTTTACCAGTAAAGCAACTGATGCCCAGTGAGTTTTAGTAACTGGCTCAGAGTTATGCCGCCGGGAATATCAGAGCCAGGACCCAATCTAGGGCATCTGGCTTCAGAGTCCGCACAGTGACAGATCTTCGCTGTCCAGCAGGCACATGCAGCTTCGGGTGAAATATACACTGTATTTCTAAAGACGTAGTTTGAAAAAAATAATATGAAGTACTTCATTAATAATCTTTGATGTTGATTTCATGTTGAAATGGTAATATTTTGGAATATATTGGATTTAAAAATAAGGAAAATTTCATCTTCCTTTTGCTTTTTTTTTAATGTGGCTACTAGACAATTTAAAATTACATATGTGTCTTGCATTTGTGGCTCTCATTAAATTTATGCTGGATGGCACTGGTTACCATTTCTACTTAGTGTGGTCTACAGACCAGTAGCTTTGGCACCACCTGGGAGCTGTTTAGAAATGCAAATTCTTGGGTACTATCCCAGACCTATTAAGTCAAAATTTGTATTTGAACAAACTCTCCAGATAATTTCTATGCATATTAAAGTTTGAGAGGCATTGTTTTATTAGAGTCCACTGCCTCTCTGGGGCAGGATACCATGGCAAGGTCTTGTTTAGGGTTTAGTTTTGTCTATAAAGTTTTTAAGATGAAATTTAAGAGAAAAAATATTTTTGAGTTCTAGCCCTATATATATAGTTCTATTTCTTTTTCTTTTTTTTATTGTCATTAAAGAAACCCCCAAATTTGCCATCTTAACCATTTTTAAATGTACAGTTCAGGAGTCAGTAGTGTTAAGTAGAATACATTTTGCTGTAAAACAGATCTCCAGAACTTTCGCATCTTACAGAACTGAAATGCTATATCCTTTGAACAACAAATCGCATTTCCACCTTCCTCCAGGCCCTAGTACTACCATTCTATTTTCAGACTCTATGAATTTGACTACCTTAGATATCTCATACATGGAATCATACAGTATTTGTCCTTTTGTGACTGGCTTATTTCACTTAGCATATGTCCTCAGGGCTCATCCATGTTGTAGCATGTGACAGGATTTCCTCCTTTTTCTATTTGTGTCTTCTTATATGAGTGGTCAACTTTTAAGTATATAACAAAGTTTGCGTCCATCCCTGTTCTAGAATAATCTCTTACTGAGCCATGACTGGGTTCTATAGTGTGAGATTAAGGGAGGAAACTGGATCCCCAGAGGTGTTGCCAGAGCCCATAAGCTAACCTTGAGGCACTGTAGTCTCAGTTTTCATTTGACCCAGACTGTGCCTCCTTAGAGAGCTGCATATTTATTGCTGCATATGCAACAGCAGGTCTGTATCTCAGAGAAGCCATATAACCTCACCTTGTCCCCATAAGCACCTGGAAGATCATACTCCTACAGTAAGGATTTGTGTACAGTACTTTAAATTTTCCTAGAACCAAGTGAATAATTTGCCTTGAGTTTTGTTTTCAATAAACTTTTTAATTTTGCAGGCAAATTGGCCCGAGAACATTGGTATGGTCTGAGAAAGAGCAGGTGGAAAAATCTGCTTATGAATTTTCTGAGGTTGGTCATAATAAATGTGGTAGACAACAGATTTAAGATTTTTAGTATGAAATGTGATGGTTTTAAATAATGTGGTAGAAAAATTAATTTTATGTAAATTTGCTGTTGATACTTTATATAATTTTCATTTCAAATAAGCATCATTAACCCAAAGCCTTCATAGAAAGCAATATATACTTTAAAAAAATGTATTATGGTAATGATTAATACATATAAATATATATGCATTAATTTTCCAGACTGAATCAATGCTTAGAATTGCAGAAGATCTGGGAGGCCCATATGTATGGGGGCAGTATGACTTACTAGTCCTGCCGCCATCCTTCCCTTACGGTGGCATGGAAAATCCTTGTCTCACTTTTGTAACTCCTACTCTGCTGGTAAGTGTAAATATTTCTTCATTTGGAATTGAGTTCTCCTCAAACATAAACCTAGGTATGAAGAACCTTAGCTCCTAATATTTTTTAAAGTATTTTATTTATATAATCCTGGTGTCTGATTATATTGCTCATTGTGGTTATTATTATCATCTCATTTTCAAAAGAAAATAATTTGGCCTTTTGGGAGAAAAGAATATTATGTTTGAGTTGTTTTGGGATGTTGGGGGTGAAGGGGCTGTGGAAAACGATGTATTGATGAATTATGTGTCCAGACAAAGAAACTGTATCATTTACACTTGGCAGATAGGTACTGGTTAAAAAAAAAAAGAAAGGAACTCAAGTTTACCACGTATAGGAAAGGATTAGGCCAAAGTATAGAGCTGTATTTGATATGCTTTTGTAAGGTACCTTAAATCCTTCCTAAAACCAAGTGAGTAATGGATTGCAACTAAATACATAAAACACCATAGGAATCATAGGACACTACAAACTTTTCTTAAATATACTGTGGGTAATAAGGGAAAAATGAAAGTATATAAGGGCAAATAAGAGCAGATGTAAAAATAAAAGTAGGAGAAATGTTTCCTGGAAGTCAATTAAAGACAAATATACAGCCTCCTAGTCGTGGAAAAATTCCCAAGATTAGGGACAGAAAAATTATGCTTTAGTCCCACAGTTTTTTGTTTTATTTTCTCAGTACATGTTACTCTTTGGAGTGTTGTAGTAGAAATATAGTGGACCATTAATGCCAGAATACTACATTTTGATATAAGTGGTCTTTTAAATATAGTGTATAATTTGATTACTGAAATTCTAAGGCAGTTTTCTTCTTTCTTAGGCAGGTGACAAGTCACTCTCGAATGTAAGTTAAAATTTATTAACAAATTTATTATAAAATTATAAAGTTTTTATGATTATTTTATGATCATAAATTATAAAATTTATTATCTTACCCTCAAGAAATACTAAATCTATGACATTAAATATCCATTGTGTTGTTACGTTAGAGATATAAAAGGTTATAAAAGATAACTTGGGGATTCTTACTGCAAGACATTATTACACTACCAATTTAACAGATTTAAGAACATTTAATGTTGTGATCTCTTCATATGCCTGTGAAATATTTTATAATGAAGTGATGTATCCATTTAGTATATTCTAAATAACTTTATTTGGAAAATTATAAAATTCTGTGCTATACTTTGTCTTTGGCTAAATTCTGATTTTTTTGCTGAACTAAGTAATACCCTAAGTATCTAGTTAATGTTAAAAAATATTAAACAGCATAGAATTCAAGTAACTAGAATGTTACATAATGAATTATTTTAGGTGAAAGTAATCAATTTTACTACTAATCACTTCCACTGTTTCCTTTAGGTTATCGCACATGAAATATCTCATAGTTGGACAGGAAATCTAGTGACCAACAAAACTTGGGATCACTTTTGGTAAGGTTTTTTTATTATTATTTCCTTTTGATTAAATATATCTTCATTAAATATATCTTGATTGAAAATACCTTGTTGATTAAAATGCCATTATTTCTTTGTTGGTTCTTGTTATTAATTTTTTTCCCTGCCCCCCACCACTCTGAATTGCTTTGTCTATACATCTTGTTTTTCTTTGTTAGTACTTCCTTGGAAGAGAGGGCTTTTTTTCTTTTCTTAATTCCGTAATATTTGTCTCAGTATTAGGTAGGAGTTTCCAGCTTATGATTGTTACTTTGTTGCTGGTATGCTCACATTTTAATACATGGACACATAAAACTAGAACCATGGCTTAATTTTCCTTGCTGTCATCTGCAGAGCTGGGCTTCCCTTTATTCTAAATTGAATGCAGAGAAGACACATAGGTGTCTACTTAGACTGTAGTGGTCATGATTTATAATTGCTTTACTCTATAGAAAAGGCCAAAAGGAAACTATCTTGTTGATTAAAATGCCATTTCCTCTCAGCTTTTTTTTTTTTTTCAGGTTAAATGAAGGACATACTGTGTACTTGGAACGCCACATTTGTGGGCGACTGTTTGGTGAAAAGTTCAGACATTTTCATGCTCTAGGAGGATGGGGAGAACTACAGAATTCGGTAAATGAGTCATACTTTTAAAAGGATTTGTCCATAATTGTATAGGTGTTGAAAAATTCAGTATGTAAAGCATCTTCACTAAGTAGCAACAAGAAAGTCATTTTCTTTTTCTTAAGGCATCATTGATATACATTCCTATGAGGATTACACAAGAAAAACAATGTGGTTGCTACATTCACCTATATTATCAAGTCCCCCGCATACCCCATTGCAGTCAGTGTCTGTCAGTGTAGTAAGATGCCACAGAGTCACTACTTGTCTTCTCTGTGCTACACTGTCTTCCCCATGACACCCCCACACACACCATGTGAACTAATCATGATACCAGTCAATCCCCTTCTCCCGCCCTGCCCCACACTTCCCCTTTGGTAACCACTAGTCCCTTCTTGGAGTCTGTGAGTCTGCTGCTGTTTTGTTCCTTCAGTTTTGCTTCATTGTTATACTCCAAAAATGAGGGAAATCATTTGGTACTTGTCTCACTGCCTGTCTTATATCACTGAGCATAATACCATCCAGTTCTATCCATGCTGTTGCAAATGGTAGGATTTGTTTTCTTCTTATGGCTGAATAATATTCCATTGTGTACATGTACCACCTCTTCTTTATCCATTCATCTACTGTTGGACACTTAGTTTGCTTCCATATCTTGGCTATTGTAAATAGTGCTGCAGTAAACATAGGGGTGCATATGTCTTTTTGAATCTGGGATCTTGTTTTCTTTGGGTAAATTCCTAGGAATGGAATTCCCAGGTCAAATTGTATTTCTATTTTTAGTTTTTTGAGGAACCTCTATATTGCTTTCCACAATGGTTGAACTAGTTTACATTCCCACCAGCAGTGTAGGAGGGTTCCCCTTTCTCCACATCCTTGCCAGCATTTGTTGTTGCTAGTCTTCTCAATGTTGGCCATCCTCACTGGTGTGAGGTGATACCTCACTGTGGTTTTAATTTGCATTTCCCTGATAATTAGCGATGTGGAGCATGTTTCCATGTGCCTGTAGGCCATCTGAATTTCTTCTTTGGAGAATTGTCTGTTCATATCCTCTGCCCATTTTTTAATCGGGTTATTTGCTTTTTGTGTGTTCAGGCATGTGAGTTCTTTATACATTTTTGGATGTTAACCCCTTGTTGGATAAGTCGTTTACAAATATATTCTCCCATGCTGTAGGATCCCTCTTTGTTCTGCTGATGGTGTCCTTTGCTGTACAGAAGTTTTAAGCTTGATGTAATCCCATTTGTTCATTTTTGCTTTTGTTTCCCTTGCCCGAAAAGACGCGTTCAGGAAAAAGTTGCTCATGTTTATATTCAAGAGATTTTTGCCTATGTTGTGTTCTAGGAGTTTTATGGTTTCCTGACTTACATTCAGGTCTTTGATCCATTTCAAGTTTACTTTTGTGTATGGGGTTAAACAATAATCCAGTTTCATTCTCTTACATGTAGCTGTCCAGTTTTGCCAACACACGCTGTTGAAGAGGCTGTCATTTCCCCATTGTATATCCATGGCTCCTATCATATATTAATTGACCACATATGCTTAGGTTTATTTCTGGGCTCTCTAGTCTGTTCCATTGGTCTATGGGTCTGTTCTTGTGCCACTACCAAATTGTCTTGATTACTGTGGCTTTGTAGTAGAGCTTGAAGGTGGGGAGCATAATCCCCCCAGCTTTATTCTTCCTTCTCAGGATTGCTTTGGCTCTTTGGGGTCTTTTGTGGTTCCATATGAATTTTAGAACTATTTGTTCTAGTTTGGTGAAGAATGCGGTTTGTATTTAGATAGGGATTGCATTGAATCTGTAGATTGCTTTAGGCAAGATGGCCATTTTGACAATATTAATTCTTCCTATACATGAGCACAGGATGTATTTCCACTTGTTGGTATCTTCCTTAATTTCTCTCAAGAGTGTCTTGTAGTTTTCAGGGTATAAGTCTTTCACTTCCTTCATTAGGTTTATTACTAGGTATTTTATTCTTTTTGATGCAATTGTGAATGGAATTGTTTTCCTAATTTCTCTTTCTGCTAGTTGATCGTTAGTGTATAGGAATGCAACAGATTTCTGTGTATTAATTTTGTATTCTGCAACTTTGCTGAATTCAGATATTAGATCTAGTAGTTTTGGAGTGGATTCTTCAGGGTTTTTTATGTACAATATCATATCATATCTTCTGCAAACAGGGACAGTTTAACTTCTTCCTTGCCAATCTGGATGCCTTTTATCTCTTTGTGCTGTCTGATTGCCATGGCTAGGTCCTCCAGAACTATGTTGAATAAAAGTGCGGAGAGTGGGCATCCTTGTCTTCTTCCAGATCTTAAAGGAAAAGCTTTAGCTTCTCACTGTTTAGTGTAATGCTGGCTGTGGGTTTGTCATATATGGCCTTTATTATGTTGAGGTACTTGCCTTCTAAACCCATTTTGTTGAGAGTTTTAATCATGAATGGATGCTGAATTTTGTCAAATGCTTTTTCAGCATCTATGGAGATGATCATGTGGTTTTGTTCTTTATGTTTATGTGGTGGATGATCTGATGGATTTTCCAATGTTGTACCATCCTTGCATCCCTGGAGTAAATCCTACTTGATCATGATCAATGATCTTTTTCATTTGTTTTTGAATTTGGTTTACTAATACTTTGTTGAGTATTTTTGCATCTATGTTATCAGGGATATTGGTCTGTAATTTTCTTTTTTTGTGCTGTCTTTGCCTGGTGTTGGTATTAGAGTGATGTTGGCCTCATAGAATGAGTTTGGAAGTATTCCCTCCACTACTACTTTTTGGAAAACTATAAGGAGGTTGAGTATTATGTCTTCACTAAATGTTGGATAAAATTCAGTGGTGAAGAGTTCGGGTAGATGTTGGCATGAGCAGGGTAGCGGAAATCTCCTCCCAAAACTACATAAATCTATGAAAATACAGCAAATACAACTGCTCCTAAAAGAGACACCAGTATTTACAGCACAGTGCATAGCCTGCATCTGCACCTGAGAGTACTCAGCACCCTGCGAGGCGGGTAAGATACGGAGCTGTATCTCAGCGGGACCCGAGCAGTCCCCCACCCCAGCGCACCGGTGGGAGGAGAGGATTCAGAGCCGGAGGGAGTGGAAGAACAAGCCCGCGAAGTAACTAGCCCTGGTGATCTGCACCGGGAGCACTGACACACATCACGCGGTGCATCAGATATTGGAGAGGCAGAAGGTAGAGGTTTTGAGCTGGGAATGCACCCAGGTCCATGTACCCGGCGCCCCGGGACAAGAGAAAAGTGCACGCTGTTTTTAGCGATCTTGGAGAGGTGGGGGACCCAGCGAGGGAACACGATCGCCCCAGCACGCTCAGCCCAGCGGGCTGGGAGTCCTGAGGAATTTCGGACCCCTTGGCTGGTGACTGAGAAAAGGTAGCAGCCACACTAACACTTTACACAGAGAACAACAGCCTCTCATTCGTTCCCACCCCAGCCAGAGCTACAAAGAGCGGCAGGGCCGCAGCTGTGTAATAGTGGAGCAACAGCAACACCTACAGCATCCTTACAGAATCCACTCCAGGTGGGCGGGGTTTTTTTGTTTTTTTTTCCCTTTCTTTTCTTTTCTTTTCCTTTCTTTCTTCTTTTTCTCTTTTCTTTCTCTTCCTTCTTTTTTTTTTGTTTCATTTTGTTTGTTTTTTCTTGGTTTATTTTTTTTTAAGTCTTAAAGAGCCCAGCTGACATACATGGCACCTACCAGCAACCACTTCAATCGCCATGAAAAGAGAGAGGAATATGGTCCAGACAAAAATCACCCACACCCAGACAACACCTGAGAGGGAACCTGAAGGGATGGAAATGCACAATCTTCCTGAGAAAGAATTCAGATTAAAAGTCATAACCATGCTGATGGATCTACAGAGAAATATGCAAGAGCTGAGGGAGGAAGTGAGGGAGGTCAGGAAAGACAATGCAGAAATGAGACAAGCCATCGATGGGCTTAGCAGCAGACTGGAGGAGATGCAAGAGACTGTAAATGGAATAGAAATCAGAGAACAGGAATACAGAGCAGCTGAGGCAGAGAGAGATAAAAGGATCTCTAAGAATGAAAGAATATTAAGAGAACTGTGTGACCAATCCAAACGGAACAATATTCGCATTATAGGAGTACCAGAGGAAGAAGAGAGAGAAAAAGGGATAGAAAGTGTCTTTGAAGAAATAATTGCTGAAAACGTTCCCATGCTGGGGAAGGAAATAGTCTCTCAGTCCAAGGAAGCCCACAGATCTCCCAACACAAGGGACCCAAGGAAGATAACACCAAGACACATAATAATTAAAATGGCAAAGATCAAAGATAAGGAAGGAGTATTAAAGGCAGCTAGAGAAAGAAAAAAGATCACCTACAAAGGAAAACCCATCAGACTATCATCACACTTCTCAACAGAAACCTTATAGGCCAGAAGAGAATGGCATGATATATTTAACGTTATGAAACAGAAGGGCCTCGAACCAAGAATATTGTCCAGCACGATTATCATTTAAATATGACGGAGGGATTAAACAATTTCCAGACAAGCGAAGCTGAGAGAATTTGCCTCCCATAAACCACCTCTACAGGACATCTTAAAGGAACTGCTCTAGAGGGAAGCACCCCCCCTAAGCCTAAAAAGATGTCACCAGAGAAAATAAAATCATAGCAAAGAAAGCAGACCATCCAAATACTAACTAAAGGCAAAGAATAAAACACCTAGTATATAAATAATGGAGGAGGAAGAATAAGAAGGGAGAGAAATAAAGAAACATCAGACTGTGTTTACAATAACTTAACAAGAAAGTTAAGTTAGATTGTTAGATAGTAAAGAAGCAACCCCTGAACCTTTGGTAGTCATGAATCTAAAGCGAGCAATGGCAGTAAGTACATATCTATCAATAATCACCCTAAATGTAAATGGACTGAATGCACCAATCAAAAGACACAGAGTAACAGAATGGATAAAAAAGCAAGACCCATCTATATGCTGCCTACAAGAAACTCACCTCAAACCCAAAGCTATACACAGACTAAAAGTGAAGGGATGGAAAAAGATATTTCATGCAAACAACAAGGAGAAAAAAGCAGGTGTTGCAGTATTTGTATTAGACAAAAATAGACTTCAAAACAAAGAAAGTAGCAAAAGATAAAGAAGGACATTACATAATGATAAAGGGGTCAGTCCAACAAGAAGATATAACCATTATAAATATATATGCACCCAACACAGGAGCGCCAGCATATGTGAGACAAATACTAACAGAATTAAAGGAGGAAATAGACAGCAATGCATTCATCTTAGGAGACTTCAACACACCACTCACTCCAGAGGACAGATCAACCAGACAGAAAATAAGTAAAGACACAGAGGCACTGAACAACACACTAGAACAGATGGACCTAACAGACATCTACAGAACTCTACACCCAAAAGCAGCAGGATACACATTCTTCTCAAGTGCACATGGAACATTTTCCAGAATAGGCCACATACTACACCACAAAAAGAACCTCAGTAAAGTCAAAAATACTGAAATTCTACCAACCAACTTCTCAGATCATAAAGGTATAAAACTAGAATTAAATTTTAGAAAGAAAACAAAAAGGCTCACAAATGCATGGAGATTTAACAACATTCTCCTAATTAATCAATGGGTTAATGACCAAATCAAAAGAGAAATCAAAGAATATATGGAGACAAATGACAACAAGACAACAAAGCCACAACTTCTGTGGGACACAGCAAAGGCAGTTCTAAGAGGAAAGTATATTGCAATCCAGGCCTATTTAAATGAGGAAGAACATTCCCAAATGAATAGTCTAAAGACACAATTACTGAAATTGTTTCATTGATTCTATTGTTTTATTCTTCTCGATTTTATTTATTTCTCCTCTAATCTTTATTATGTCCCTCCTTCTACTGACTTTGGGCCTCATTTGTTCTTCCTTTTCTAGTTTCATTAATTGTGAGTTTAGACTGTTCATACGGGATTGTTCTTCTTTCCTGAGGTAGGCCTGTATTGCAATATACTTCTCTCTTTGCACGGCCTTCGCTGCATCCCACAGATTTTCCGGTGATGAATTGTTGTTGTCTTTTGTCTCCATGTATTGCTTGATCTCTTTTTTTTTGGACATTGATCCACTGATTATTTAGGAGCAAGTTGTTAAGCCTTCATGTGTTTGGGGTTTTTTTCATTTTCTTTGTGTAATTTATTTCTAGTTTCATACTTTTGTGGTCTGAGAAGCTGGGTGGTACAATTTCAGTTTTTTAAAATTTATTGAGGCTCTTTTGTGGCCTAATATATGATCTGTTCTTGAAAATGTTCCATGTGCATTTGAAAAGAATGTGTATACTGCTGCTTTTGCGTGGAGTGTTCTGTAGATGTTTGTTAGGTCCAAGTGTTCTGATGTGTTGTTCAGTGCCTTTGTCTCCTTGCTTATTTTCTTTCTGGTTGATCTGTCCTTTGGAGTGAGTGGTGTGTTGAGAAGTCTCCTAAAATGACTGCATTGCATTCTATTTCCCCCTTCAATTCTGTTAGTATTTGTTTCACATATGTAGGTGATCCTGTGTTGGGTGCATAGATATTTATAATGGTTACATCCTCTTGTTGAACTGACCCCTTTATCATTATGTAATGTCCTTCCTTGTCTCTTGTTACTTTCTTTGTTTTGTAGTCTATTTTGTCTGATACAAGTACTACAACTCCTGCATTTTTCTATTAGTTGCATGAAATATCTTTTTCCATCCCTTTACTTTTAGTCTGCGTATGTCTTTGGATTTGAAGTGAGTCTTGTAGGCAGCATATAGACAGATCTTGGTTTTTTATCCATTCAGTGTCTCTATATATTTGACTGGTGAATCCAGACCATTTACATTTAGGGTAATTATTGATAGGTATGTACTTACTGCCATTGCAGGCTTTAGATTCATGGTTACCAAAGGTTCAAAGGTAATTTCCTTACTAAGTCTAATTTCACTCATTTACTATGCTATTACAAACACAATCTAAAGGTTCTTTTTCTTCCTCTTCCATTCTTTATATATTAGGTATCATATTCTATACTCTTTGTCTGGCCCTTGACTGCCTTTGGGAGTAGTTGATTTGATTTTGCATCTGCTTAGTAACTAATTGTTCTCCTTTCTTACTGTGGTTTTATTTCCTCTGATGACAGCTATTTAGTCTTAGGAACACTTCCATCTATAGCAGTCCCTCCAAAATACACTGTAGATGTTGTTTGTGGGAGGTAAATTCTCTCAGCTTTTCTTATCTGGAAATTGTTTAATACCTCCTTCAAATTTAAATGATAATCTTGCCAGGTAGAAGAGTATTCTTGATTTGAGGCCCTTCTGTTTCACTGCATTAAATATATCATGCACGCCCTTCTGTCCTGTAAGATTTCTGTTGAGAAGTCTGATGGTTGCTTGATGTGTTTTCCTTTGTATGTGATCTTTTTTCTCTCTGGCTGCTTTTAATATTCTGTCCTTATCCTTTGCCATTTTAATTATTATATGTCTTGGTGTTGTTTTCCTTGGGTCCTTTTTGTTGGGAGATCTGTGCATCTCCATGGCCTGAGAGACTATCTCCTTTCCCAGATTGGGGAAGTTTTCAGCAATTACCTCCTCAAAGACACTTTTTATCCCTTTTTCTCTCTCTTCTTCTTCTGGTACCCATATAACACAAATATTGTTCCTTTTGGGTTGGTCACACAGTTTTCTCAATATTCTTTTATTCTTAAAGATCCTTTTTACTCTCTCTGCCTCACCTTCTTTGTATTCCTGTTCCCTAATTTCTCTTCCATTTACCATCTCTTCTACTACATCGAATCTGCTTTTATATCCCTCCATTGTATGTTTCATTTCAAATACTGCATTCCTTACTGATTGAATCTCAGTCCTGAATTCTACCCTGAGTTCTTGAATATTTTTCTGTACCTTCATGAGCATGTTTATGGTTTTTATTTTGAAATCTCTTTCAGGAAGATTGATGAGTTCAGTTTCATTTGGTTCTTTCTCTGGTTTTTGTGGGATTTTGGTTTGAACCAGGTTTCTTTGACATTTCATATTTGTATGTGGTGCCATCTAGTGCCCCGAAGCTCTAGTCTCTGGAGCTGCTCAGTCCCTGGAGCAATGTCGCTGGTCACAGGGGAGTAGCGCTGGTTCCTTTGGAGAGGAAAGAGCTGTTTCCTGCCTCCTGGCTGCTGTGCTTGTCTCCACTGGTAGAACCAGTGGTCTGAGCGCACAGGTGTAAGGTTCTTTGCTTTGAGTTTGTAGCTACCCTAGGCGGGGCCTCCTTCTGGCTCTCCTGATGCCAGAGTAGGGGCTGCCAGTTTGCCAGCTGGTTCCGGCCAGGAGGAGGGTGCAGCAGGCTGCGTATAATGGTCAGGGGCCTCGGAGCTGTGTAGCCAGCCAGGGGGATGGAGTGGATGAAGCTCCTAAAGTTCCCAACCTGCTGGGCAGAGTGTGCCTGAACAATTTTGTCCACCTGTCCTTTCTCCTGAGCAGCAAGCTCTGTGCCATCCTTGTCCCTTTAGCAGCTCTTCTTGCTGTTTGGAAGTTTCTCAAACTGACTGTCTTTCTTTTGTCCCAGAGCAGCTGAATGTGGATCCCTATTTTCCACAAGCGGCTGGAATATCAGTCTCTCCAAGTATTCTGCCTGTCTTAGCTTTCCAACCCCACTAATCTCCAGAGAATCATGCAATGTAGGTTCATGCTCCCAGAACAAATCTCCAGGGCTGGGTGTTCAGCAGTCCTAGGCTTCCACCTGCTTCCCGCTCCATTTCTCTTCCTCCCACCAGTGAGCTGGGGTCAGGGAAGGGCTTGGGTCCCACCAGATCATGGCTTTGGTATGTTACCCTGTTCCGTGAGGTCTGCTCTTTTCTCCAGGGGTATTGCAGTCTGATGCAGCCTTCTTTCCTGTTGCTCTTTTAGGATTAGTTGTATTAACTATATTTTCATATTATATATCGTTTTGGGAGGAGGCTCTGTCTTACCTCATGCTGCCATTTTTAATTCTCTCAAGAAAGTCATTTGTATAGTATGGAAAATCAAGCGTATGTGGGTATAATACTCTAGTGATACATGATAATCATTATCCTGTGTAAGGTCATGTTCATGACTGTAGGATCTCATTGGGCTATGCAATTAATATAGTCAATTTGAATTTTATTTGGTAGATTTATGTCATTTTAAAGTGCTGTATCTTGAAAGCTGAATTTGATGGCCAGTCGTTGAAACATTTTTCTGGTCTTTCATAATAAAGCCTACTCTTACTATGATTAGCACACAAAATGTAGGTGGGTCATGGGGAAGGCAGTATAGCATGGAGAAAGCAAGTAGTGACTCTATAGCATCTTACTGTGCTAATGGACAGTGACTCCAATGGGGTATCCAGGGGACTTGATAATATGGGTGAATGTTGTGACCACAATGTTGCTCATGTGAAACCTTCATAAGATTGTGTATCAGTGATATCTTAATAAAAAATAAAAAGAAAAAGAATAAATCATTCTCTTGAGCAAGAGATATCACAAAGCATTACACAAGTAGCCATTCCAGAAATTTATTCTAACATGTCCTGCAATTTCCAGTCTCTCAGGTTATGTTCTAGAGTCCCCTAGAGTTATGCCCCAGGGTGAATATTTCCTTATTAGCTTGTTTGCTAGTAATCAGTCTGTATACTTGAACATTCATCTAATTCTGTGTTTGCAGATAAAGACTTTTGGGGATACACATCCTTTCACCAAACTTGTTGTTGATCTGACGAATGTAGACCCTGATGTAGCATATTCTTCAGTTCCCTATGAAAAGGGCTTTGCTTTACTCTTTTACCTTGAACAACTTCTTGGAGGACCAGGCAAGTAGTTGGCATTTTCTGATTTTTTTTGAGGATAATTTGAAAAATAAGAAAGAATTTTTAACTGTTGCTTTTACTCCATTTCATTCTTCCAGTTCATGGTTCATTCTCTATGTAGCTGCTCAAGAAATGTATATCATTTTCTAATGTTACCTCTCTACTTAATACCTTGACTAACTGCTGAGTTCTTAATTGTTCTGCTTCACTTAAAAAAAATTCATGAGTATTTTAAAAATTAGGGAAATAGTATGTACTCATTGAAATTTGTGAAGTATATACTATGTATTTATTCTACATGTTTTTTTAATTCAGCAATATTTCACAGAAACCCTATGTCAGAACTTACAAATAAATCTATCTTATGTTTTTCATTGCCATCACAGCATTTCATTTATGGATGTATATGAGTTTTTATAATCTGCCCCTGTTGGTGGGTGTTTAGGTGTTCTTTGCTGACTTTGAAAGCCCTCCCACACCTGCACCCATTCTGCCTGCCGATCTTACTTTCCTACTTTCAGGTCACACAAGGGTCCTTGCTTTTAGAACTTGTGCTGTAGATTCCTTTTCTGTGTCTGCATTGTGTCACTTCATTGTGTCATCCCCTTACCTGTAAATAGGATTTCTCCTCTCCTTCCACCAAATTACATATATTCTTCAAAGCCTAACTAATGTCCTGCCCTTTTTTTTAAACATTCTTTCACTCTTAATGCACTCATTGGTTTCCCTAATCTCTGGAAGTTCTTTATTCTTCATGGTTAGTAATACAATGCCAAGGACCCAGAAAAAGTTAAATCATTACCGTTTCTTCTCTTTTTTGACTTCTCTTTTTTCTTTCCTTTCCTTCTTTTTTTTTTTTTTTTTAACTCTTAGAGGTTTTCCTAGGATTCCTGAAGGCCTATGTTGAGAAATTTTCCTATAAGAGCATAACCACTGATGACTGGAAGAATTTCCTGTATTCCCACTTTAAAGATAAGGTTGGCCTTCAGAAGCTTTCTTATTTTTCATGCCAGATATATCTTTATTTAATGGCTATTTGGTAGGCTGGTTTGAATTACGTAAGAGTAGTAATGGTCTAGAGTTTAAGATTCAACCTTTCATTGTATTTTCTTCTATTTAAAATGTGATCTCAACAACATGAACTAATGTGTCGGATATTCCTATTTCAGAGAGATCATTGGTGTGTATCAGAAATTTATTTTTGTATGTACTTAATTTTTCTATTTTAATTATTTAATAGAACACTGATTAATATAATTTTATTTTCACAAAGAGACTTAGAAATTGTCTTGACATGTCAGTATAGACAAAATTACAGATTTGAGGACCAGAAGCCTATTTCAGATTTTTTTTCCAAAAAAAATGGTTGTTCTGTAGCAAACTGGGTGCTTTTACTGTTCACAGGTTGATATTCTCAATCAGGTTGATTGGAATGCCTGGCTCTACTCTCCTGGACTGCCCCCAGTAGAACTCAAGTCAGTACTTACATAAATGATTTCCTTCTCATCCTCCTAATGCCTAGAGTTCCTCAAAACAGCTGAAAGGGTTTTATCCCTCCCTTAAGCTGTTACTAGTTAGTGATGAGAGTAGACTTCTTAAATGAACCTTAACCCTGTAGTCAAAGAATAATTCCCATGATATTATAAATTTGTTCAGTTCATTCCAAGTAATTTTTGAGTGTTTTCTTTCTGCACAAGGATGGTGAGAGAGGAGAAGACTAAGTTGTTGCCCTTTCCTTTAAAACCTTTGCAATAAGAAAAATAACTTTTATAAGTATTGTGTTAATCATTATAACAGTGTTGTAAGTTACCATCCGTACTTCCGAAGGTAGCAAATTAGGTTTAGCGAGGTAAAGGGTCTTGCCTAGGTTTGCACAGTAAGTATTGAGAGTTGAGATTTAAACCCTGGTCATCTTAACCTTTCCAGGATACTGCCTTTTAAACTTAACACATTCCTCAAATCAGGAACCTGAACCCTGGTCTTCCAAGAGTTATGTTAGGATGCTAAGTACTGCATCCAGCCAGGAACATGCTGTTCCCTCCATCTAGAGCTCTACCCAGTTCATTCGAATCTCAGCTCTACAACCACTTCGTCATGAAAGAATTCCTTGGCCTCTCTGACCAGGTCAAGTTTCCCATTTAGGGTTTCTTGCTGCTGTGCATTGTCTCTTCACAGCTGTTGCCATGGTAGTAATTTTACATTTATTTGTGTGATTATTAAAGTTTTCTCCTTCACAACTTTGAAGTAGGGCTCACATCTGGCTTTACCCATTATTTCTCTTAGGACCCTGCCACATTATTTATATATTATGTATGGGTTATTATTATTATGTATGGATTACTTCCCCTCCCTAGGCTAATTCTCACCTAATTCTTTTCATTACAATGAGAAGGAAATGTCAGGATACCAAGAAACAGGCTAGTCAAAGGGTTTTTTACTGTCCCTTATGAAACCAGAGTTAAGTAATTTTCTAGTGGAAGGTAGTGAGCAAAGGCCTCTGATCCCATTTGGTTTTGAGGGCAAATGAAAGGGTTTACCTATGCTCCACAGCCGACAACTTCATGAAGATAAAATAGCAGCTATTTTAAAGGAACTTGCTGCTTTGGCCCCTTTA
This sequence comes from Smutsia gigantea, assembly GCA_032199065.1. Classification (NCBI taxonomy): domain Eukaryota; kingdom Metazoa; phylum Chordata; class Mammalia; order Pholidota; family Manidae; genus Smutsia; species Smutsia gigantea. The sequence continues at coordinate 86,327 of JAVSCE010015721.1, read as the reverse complement.
TTATCTCATCTGAGGCACAGACTTTTGAATCATGTTCAATGGTTACTTCTAATCAAACTTACTTCATTTAGGCCCTAAGGGACAAGCACTCCTTTGTTCTCTAATAGAAACATTTCATGGCAAGCAAGCATGATTTATGGACAGAGAGGGATGTTTTACAAGAATTTTGCAGTCTCTTCAATTGTTGCAAAACATGGTTTATTTTTTAAGTTGAGAACACAGAAATCTTAGTGTAACTTGCTTTGCTTACTTAATGCTCAGTTTGTTATTTCCACTTTCTTCTGAAAAAAAGAAAGAGGAACAAAATCATTACATGATATTGGAGTTTCCCCAGGGTCCTGTGACACCATCATTTCTCCAGTGTCTGGAATGGCGCCTGTAACACAGATCCCCCCAGCTTTGTTGGGTGGTCAGATGGTTGGAACAACAGAATGTAAAATCTAAAGGGCAAGGACTGTGTGGTGTTTATCATATTGTCCCAAGTGCCTAGAACTGCTTCTGCCATGCAGTAAACATTCACATGCTCAATGGAGTCCCACCTCCTTCTCAAGTCCCCCCCTCCTTCAGCTTTATTTCTGAAGCGTGGTGGTCTTTGCTGAGTTGTTTTAGCATTCTCTCTGAAGGATAATCAGATGTTTGATTCATTTGGTATCCACTTGGACTTCCAAGTTTTGAGACGATGCCAGTAATATTTAACTCAGGTTAATATTTCCTATTTCATCACTCTGGAGTGCTTTATCTTTATTTAAAGAGAACTCTGAATTTGTTCTGTAACTTCAAAATTGCATTTTTCCAAAAGCCCATGGATTTTATAAATTTAATGTCTATTATTTTTTTATCTTTGCAGTTATGATATGACTCTGACAAACGCTTGTATTGCCTTAAGTCAAAAATGGATTACTGTGAGTAGCAGTGTGTGATTTTTGGCTTGTTTCTGAATCGTGCAAATATGTCTGTACTCATGAAGGTGGTAGCAGGGACCGGTGTGGGGGGCAGTACTTTATTCACAAACTCATGTACTGGGAAGGGCTATTCATAAGTCAAGTCCAAAGTGATATTATACCAGCCCCCAATGTGTAAAGTGTAGTTTGAGGCTAAAAGAAGTAGGTGTTTGATGGTATTGGTTCTGGATTTTCTTGCTTCTTTTTGATTCTTAAAAAAAGCATGTAAAAATACTGCATTTTCCCTTTCTTCTTCCCTCATAAATCATTCAAAATACACTACTTCAAATAGAGACTTTACACAACCAGGTAAATCTAAAATGATCCTGAGTGAGCACTAATGCAAACTGTTATGGGTAGAATTGAGGCAGTTGTGCTCTATCTGGGTTACTGTTCACATCTGTCAGACTTGCTCAAGAGGAGCCTCTTCATGTGTGCACTGAAACGTAACCTTAGAGAAGCCAGAGGAAGATGCACCCAGAAAGTTTCTTGAGGGCACGTACCAGAAAATGTAGGAATACCCTTGTAGGGGAGGAAAAATAATCTTCCCTCTGCCTTCTGAGTTCTTAGCTGAGACCCCTGTAGTCAAAGATGAAGAGGAAAACGAATTTATTCACATGTGTACATGGGACGTACCCAGGGGAAAATGAGTGCTCATGGGGTGGTTCGAATTCAGAATTATATTACCATTTTAATAGAGAAAGGGGAGAAGAGATATAGGCCTCTTAGGGGAGAGTAAATGATTTTTAGGAAAGATGAATGGGCCCTTAGAACACATGGGAGGTGTGGTCATTTGTGACGAAGTCTGTCTGGGCAGGGAAACCTGTAGGTTCCACTTCTGTGGTCAGCCAGTCTTCCTTGGCTGATGAAACTCCTGGGCAAGGGACATTGAGCTCCTTTTGGAGGCTCTGTCTTTAGGAAGATAAGGGACGTTCAGAAAAAGCCTCTCCCTGCATTTGCTATTTGTCACAGGCCTACAGTTCAAAAGGAGCACTTTTAGAGTAGCCTGTTTTGCCTTTCCTCCCATTATCTGCAGCAAATTTGAATGCTGCATTTTGAAACGTTTCTAAGTTTATTCAACCAATATTTCTTAACATCCTTCTGCATGCAAAATGCTATACCGGATTCAAGATGGCGGCCTGAGAGGTGAGACAGAGAACTCCCAAAACCAGATAGTGAGAAAATATAGTTAATACAACTAACCCTAAAATAGCAACAGGAAAGAAGGCTGCACCAGACTGCATGCAGACCTCACAAAATGGCACCACCTCCACTCCCCTACAACCTCCAACCTCACTCTAGGGGCTGAGCAGCTCCAGAGACTGGAGCTTCTGGGCACTAGAGGGCACCACACAGAAATATGAACGGTCAAAAGAACATGTTTCAAACAAAAATCGCACAAACCCCAAAAAAGGGCCAAATGAAACTGAACTCACCAACCTTCCTGAAAGAGAGTTCAAAATAAAAATCATAAACATGCTTATGGAGGTACAGAAAAATATTCAAGAACTCAGCAATGAATTTAAGTCGGAGATTGAATCAAAGAAGTTCCATATCTGAAATGAAACATACAATGGAGGGATTTAAAAGCAGATTAGATATAGTAGAAGAGACGGTAAATGGAATAGAAATTAGAGAAGAGGAATACAAAGAAGCTGAGGCACAGACAGAAAAAAAATCTCTAAGAATGAAAGAATATTGAGAGAACTGTGTGACCAATCCAAACAGAACAATATTCTCATATAGGGGTACCAGAAGAAGAGAGGCAAAAAGGGCTAGAAAGTGTCATTGAGGAGGTAATTACTGAAAACTTTCCCAATCTGGGGAAGGAGATAGTCTCTCAAGCCATGGAGATGCACAGATCTCCCAACACAAGGGACCCAAGGAAGACAACATCAAGACATATAATAATTAAAATGGCAAAGATCAAGGATAAAGACAGACTTTTAAAAGCAGCAAGAGAGAGAAAAAAGATCACATACAAAGGAAAACCCATCAGGCTATCATCAGATTTCTCAACAGAAACCTTACAGGCCAGAAGGGAGTGGCATGATATATTTAATGCAGTGAAGCAGAAGGGCCTTGAACCAAAAATAATCTACCCAGCAAGATTATCATTTAAATTTGAAGGAAGGATTAAATAATTCCCAGAGCAGAAGCTGAGAGAATTTACCTCCCACAAACCACCTCTACAGTGCATTTTGGAGGGACTCCTATAGATGGAAGTATTCCTAAGGCTAAATAGATGTCACCCAAGGGCTAGACAAAGAGTACAGAATATGATTCATAACATACAAAGAATAGAGGAGGAAGAAAAAGGAGGAAAAAAAAGAATGTTTAGGTTGTGTTTGTAATAGCATATGAAGTGAGTTAAATTAGACTGTTAGATAGTAAGGGAATTACCCTTGAACCTTTGGTAACCATGAATCTAAAGCCTGAAATTGCAATAAGTACATAACTATTGATAATCACCCCAAATGTAAATGGACTGAATGCACCAACAAAAAGACATAGAGTCACTGAATGGATAAAAAACAAGACCCATCTATATGCTGCCTACAAGAGACTCACTTTAAACCCAAAGACATACACAGACTAAAAGTGAAGGGATGGAAAAAGATATTTCATACAACTAAGGAGTTGCAGTACTTGCATCAGACAAAATAGACTTCAAAACAAAGAAAGTCACAAGAGACAGAGAAGGACATTAAAAATGATAAAAGGGTCAACCAACAAGAAGATATAACCATTATAAATATCTATGCACCTAATACAGGATCACCTACATATGTGAAACAAATACTAACAGAGTTAAAGGGGGAAACAGAATGCAATGCATTCAAGCTAGGAGACTTCAACACTACACTCACTCTGAAGGACAGATCAACTGGACAGAGAATAAGTAAAGACACAGAGGCACTGAACAACACATTAGAACAGATGGACCTAACAGACATCTACAGAACTCTGCACCCAAAAGCAGCAGGATACACATTCTTATTAAGTGCATATGGAACATTTTCAAGAATAGATCATATACTAGGCCACAAAAAGAGCCTCAGTAAATTCAAAAAGATTGAAATCATACCAACCAGTTTCTCAGACCACAAAGGTATGAAACTAGAAATAAATTACACAAAGAAAATGAAAAATCCCACAAACACATGGAGGCTTCACAACATGTTCCTAAATCACCAAGGGATCAATGACTAAATGAAAACAGAGACCAAGCAATATATGGAGACAAATGACAACAGTAATTCAACATCGCAAAATCTGTGGGACGCAGCGAAGGACGTGCTAGAGGAAAGTATATTACAATACAGGCCTACCTCAGGAAAGAAGAACAATCCCATATGAACAGTCTAAACTCACAATTAATGAAACTAGAAAAAGAAGAACAAATGAGGCCCAAAATCAGTAGAAGGAGGGACATAATAAAGATTAGAGCATAAATAAATAAAATTGAGAAGAATAAAGCAATAGAAAGAATCAATGATAGCAGAAGCTGGTTCTTTGAGAAAATAAACAAAATAGATAAACCGCTAGCTAGACTTATCAAGAAAAAGAGTCTACTCACATAAACAGAATCAGAAATGAGAAAGGAAAAATCACTACAGACACCAAAGACATACAAAGAATTATTAGAGAATACTATGAAAATTTATATGCTAACAAACTGGATAACCTAGAAGAAATAGACAACTTTCTAGAAAAATACAACCTTCCATGGCTGACCCTGAAAGAAACAGAAAATCTGAACAGACCAATTACCAGCAATGAAATTAAACTGGTAATCAAAAACCTACCTAAGAACAAAACACCTGGTCCAGATGACTTCACTGCTGAATTTTATCAAACATTTAGTGAAGAACTAATACCCATCCTCCTTAAAGTTTTCCAAAGAGTAGAAGAAGAGGGAATACTTCCAAACTCATTCTATGAGGTGAAGCCAACATCACTCTATTACCAAAACCAGGCAAAGACACCACAAAAAAAGAAAATTATAGACCAATATCCCTGATGAACATAGATGGAAAAATACTCAACAAAATATTAGCAAACCGAATTCAAATATACATCAAAAAGATCATCCATCATGATGAAGTAGGATTTATTCCAGGGATGCAAGGATTGTACAACATTTGAAAATCCATCAAGATCATCCACTACATAAACAAAAAGAAGGACAAAAACCACATGATCATCTCTATAGATGCTGAAAAAGCATTTGACAAAATTCAACATCCATTCATGATAAAAACTCTCAACAAAATGGGTATAGAGGGCAAATACCTCAACATAATAAAGGCCATATATGACAAACCCGCAGCCGACATTATACTTAACAGTGAGAAGCTGAAAGCTTTTCCTTTACAATCAGAAACAAGACAAGGATGCCCACTCTCTCCACTTCTATTCAACATAGTACTGGAGGTCGTAGACACGGCAATCAGACAACACAAAGAAATAAAAGGCATCCAGATTGGCAAGGAAGAAGTTAAACTGTCCCTGTTTGCAGATGACATGATATAGTACATAAAAAACCCTAAAGAATCCACTCCAAAACTACTAGATCTAATATCTGAATTCAGGAAAGTTGCAGGATACAAAATTAATACTCATAAATCTGTGGCATTCCGATGCACTAACAATGAACTAGCAAAGAGAGAAATCAGGAAAACAATTCAATTCACAGTTGCACCAAAAAGAATAGAATACCTAGGAATAAACCTAACCAAGGAAGTGAAAGACCTATACTCTGAAAACTACAAGACACTCATGAGAGAAATTAAAGAAGATAGCAATAAATGGAAACACATCCCATGCTCATGGATAGGAAGAATTAATATTGTCAAAATGGCCATCCTGCCTAAAGCAATCTACAGATTCAATGTAGTTCTTACCAAAATACCAACAGCATTCTTCAACAAACTAGAGAAAATCATTCTAAAACTCATACGGAACCACAAAAGACCCCCGAATAGCCAAAGCAATACTAAGAAGGAAGATTAAAGCTGGGGGGATTGTGCTCCCCAACCTCAAGCTCTACTACAAAGCCACAGTAATCAAGATAATTTAGTACTGGAACAAGAACAGACCCATAGACCAATGGAACAGACTAGAGAGCCCTGATATAAACCCAACCATATATAGTCAATTAATATATGATAAAGGAGCCATGGATATACAATGGGGAAATGACAGCCTCTTCAACAGCGTGTGTTGGCAAAACTGGACAGCTACATGCAAGAGAATGAAACTGGATTACTGTTTAACCCCATACACAAAAGTAAACTCGAAATGGATCAAGGACCTGAATGTAAGTCATGAAACTATAAAACTCTTAGAGAACAACACAGGCAAAAATCTCCTGAATATAAGCATGAGCAACTTCTTCCTGAACGCATCTCCTCGAGCGAGGGAAACAAAAGCAAAAATGAACTCATGGAACTACGTCAAACTAAAAAGTTTCTGTACGGCAAAGGACACCATCAACAGAACAAAAAGGCATCCTACTGTATGGGAGAATATATTTGTATATGACATATCCGACGAGGGGTTAACATCCAAAATATATAAAGAACTTACACGCCTCAACACCCAAAAAGCAAATAACCCGTTTAGAAAATGGGCAGTGGATATGAAGAGATGGTTCTCCACAGAAGAAATTCAGATGGCCAACAGACACATGAAAGGATGCTCCATATCATTAATCATCAGGGAAATGCAAATTAAAACCACAATGAGGTATCACCTCACACCAGTTAGGATGGCCAGCATCCAAAAGACTAAGAACAACAAATGCTGTCAAGGATGCGGAGAAAGGGGAACCCTCCTACATTGCTTATGGGAATGTAAGCAGTTCAACCATTGTGGTAAGCAATATGGAGGTTCCTCAAAAAACTAAAAATAGAAATACCATTTGACCTGGGAATCCCACTCCTTGGAATTTACCCAAAGAATACAACTTCTCAGATTCAAAAAGATATGTGCACCCCTATGTTTATTGCAGCACTTTTTACAATAGCCAAGATATGGAAGGAACCTAAGTGTCCATCAGTAGATGAATGGATAAAGAAGAGGTGGTACATATACACAATGGAATATTATTCACCCATAAGAAAGAAACAAATCCTACCATTTGCAACAACATAAATGGAACTGGAGGATATTATGCTCAATGAAATAAGCCAGGTGGAGAAAGTCAAGTGCCAAATGATTTCCCTCATTTGTGGAGTGTAACAACGAAGCAAAACTGAAAGAACAAAATAGCAGCAGACTCAGAGACTCCAAGAAGGCACTAGTGGTTAGTTACCAAAGGGGAGGGGTGTGGGAGGGCGGGTGGGGAGGGTGGGAGAAGGGGATTGAGGGGTATTATGTTTAGTACACACGATGTGCGGGATCACCGGGAAAACAGTGTAGCATAGAGAAGGCAAATAGTGAATCTGTGGCATCTTACTACACTGATGGACAGTGACTGCAGTGGGGTATGTGTGGGGACTTGATAATATGGGTAAATGTAGTAACCACATTGTTTTTTCATGTGAAACCTTCATAAGAGTGTATATCAATAATACCTCAATAAAAAAAAAAGAAAAAATTCTATGCCGTGCACTGTAAGAGTTACAGCAATGGACATGCCTTCAAAGCAGCCATAGTTTAATTAAATAAACTAATTTCTACATAAATAACTTATGCTCAACAGTTGGTGATGAGGAGCATGAAAAAGACACAGAAGTAGTAAGAAGTCCACAGAAGGAGCCAATACTCTCCCAAGGGGTGGGGGCATGGGACGGGCTGCAGCATCAAGGAGAGCTTTCTCTAGGAGAGGGTGTTTCTGGCAGGTTTGGATATGGTTTGGACATGAATGAGGTCAAGGAGGACATTCTGGTGGGGAGGACAGTGTTTAAACCAAGGTTTTGATTCCAAGCAGCAACAAAACCCAGAGCCTGCCTGGAGAGGTGAGCTCAGCCTGGATAGAGCTTGGAGCCTATTCTTCAGGTTCATCTCTCAGCCCAGCCCCCCATCCTGACCTGGGGCTGCAGCCTTTCTGACTGACTGGCAGTTCCTTTAGGGTGGTGGTATTCCACCCCTTCCTGCCTTCCACAATGCTGCCCGCCCTGCTCCTTTCTCTCCCCACCCCAGGCTAAGTAAGGCTTTCTTTCCTCACCTCCCGTAGAATCCTATCAACAGCACTGGGCTGTAATTAAAGTACTCTTATCAGATTGGAGCCAGTCAGTCAGCTCAGTCACCCCGTCAGTCAATTGAAAAGACTGGCTAAGGCAAAAATGTCATAAAAACCAACCATGAGACATTTTAACTTAAAATATAATTTTTACCATGAGACATTTTAACTCAAACTACAGGCCAAGGCTGTGTGTCACCTGCATAACCTGCATTCATAATACACCTATAACTGCCAGTTTTAGTTTCTTTAAAATGGAAATGGAATTTAAATATACTCACAAAACAATCTGTGGATCCATCTAGATTTTTCCTATTGCTATGCTAATCTTTTCCAAGGAACTTGTCTACAAATTCCACACTAACCTTTTTTCTATGGCAATTTTTAAGTTAGTGTTTACTTGGTATTTCTAGAGCAATAAACAATATTTGTAGAAAATTTTCTTTCGGCTCTCCTCTTTCATCAACTTACCTAGTATTTAATAAGATTTCATAATTACAAGTACAACTGACTAACACATTTGGAAACAATTATAGCTGATTTGGTTAACACATAAATCAACAGTTGGGATCAGAAAAGCACAGGTACTAGAGGGGTGGTCACTCATTCTGAGCATCTTGCATGTCCTGGACATCCATCAGTTCATTTTATAGGGAGAGTACATTGAGTGTTTTTAGTGGAGCTCATTTAAGAAAGCATTTACGGTTTTGCTTATTTTTCTATTTCTTTCACCTGTCTATAAGCTCCGTTAGAGCAAGAATTGTTTTTATTCATCTCTATATCCCCCAAGGCTGTCCACATTTATCACTGTTATCTAAATGTATGAATTAGTGGAAGGAAAACAAAAGTTGGAGAGAGAAATTAGTTTCTTGAGGATCTTGAATTATCAGGCTAAGGAATTTAAAATATAATCTGAGGGGTTTTTGAATTGCAAACAAAATTATCAGAGTTGTATATTAAGACCATTAATCATGCAGTGTAATATATGGGATTAATTAAGATGGAAAAGTTCCAGTTACAAGGCTAGTTAAGAAGGTATCAGTCATAGTTCAGATAAGAAGTCTTGAGGAGTTTGAATTAACAGTGCAGGAAGAAATATTAATAGATTGAAAGATTTTTGAGGTTTAATTTTTCAGCTAGTTAGGAACTTAGAAACTGATTATATGTGGAGAATAAGAAACACGCGTAGATAGATCCAGGTTTTGGGGAAACCACCTACAGCTAAAAGAAGGAAAAAAAGCCAAATCAGGAAAATGGAATAAGAAACAAAGGGATAAGATACTGTAATTTAAAACAAAATATAGACATCTTTTTGGAGATTCTCATAACATCATAATGATATTAGAGCATTACTTTTTAGATCTTAAGTTCAAAAAATTTTTTTGATGAAAATACAATATCTAAGCAGCTGCCTGTGCACATAGGTACCCCCACTGTCTGTACTTTGCCTGGAGTTGGTGGGCGTCCTGTGCTCAGTGTTACAACAATGGTGACCAGGGTTGTTGAGTTCTGATGGGAGGAGTGGCTTCATTAGATACTCTGTCTAAATAATTTAGAAAGGCTTAATTATTTCTATCCAAGGAGGGAAATCTGGTAATGCATCTTTATTCTCTGGTAAGAGCCACAGATAATACTTTGCTCTCCTACTGGTGCCTCGACCTGTATGTTTTGTGTGGTTTGCAGACTTGACATGGAGAAAAGCGTAAGAGATGTCCAAGGGAAACAATCTCTTAACAACATATGTTAGGACCTCTTGTTTAAATTTGAAAAATTTATTCCAGTTTACCTAGTAAAACAGCTACTGCTCCTGATTTCTGCTTTTTACTTTAGGCTCAGCAGCTAAGGTGGATAATTACAAGTAGTTCAGTAACAACAGGAGCAGGCAGTGTCAGAGCAGATGGAGGACACTGTAATCACTCCTTCTCTCTTTGCCTTATGCATTTGACTTCTCAAGTGTTTTCTTCAAATTAATACAAAAGATAATACGTATGTAATTTATTTGTGAGGTATAAAAATCAACTGTAAAGCAATACCTGGGTACCTACCACTAGTGTAAGAAATAAAACCTCACTGGTACCTTTGGAGCACCCCTGCCTGTCTCATCCCCACCTCTACCCACCTTGCCTTCCCATCAAGGTAACATTACCTTGAATTTTGGTTTATCATTTCCTTGCTTTTTACGTTTTTACTACAGATAAATATATCCTTACTAGATAGTTTAAATTTGCATGTTTTTGAGCAGAGAATGAGATCTATAAGTTCTGATATTAAGGTGAGGTTCTAAGGAGGGAAGAAGTTCCAATATTAAGGGGAGTTCTGACAGGGAAGGAAGGTGTAAAATAACACATTTCCTTACAAGGATATATATGCATACATAAAATTTTCTGGAAGGATGTACAAGGAACTATTAATATTAGTCACTAAGGAGTGAGACTTGAAGACAGGACACAAAAGCAGAAATTTTTCATTTTGTCCTATTTGATTTTTTAACATTTGCATATATTTATTTAAAATTAAAAGAAACCCTATGTTAAAAGAATTTAAAACTAATTTTAAAATATTTTCAAAGTTTCATTTTGATAAGCTTTATTTAATATTCTTTAATCACATCCTCAAAGATTTTTAGCAATGAATCCTAAATTGAGAAGTACAAACCCACTTTTCTTTTTCTTAGATGACTTCCAAGATTAAGTGGGGAAAACAGGATGTGTAGGGATGGAGGGAAACATCAGTTTGTGGCCTTACAAATTTTATAAGTGTGATATTTAAAAAGATATGCAATTTGATCCATTACCCAAAGTTTTGTACTGGCCTGTGAATTAGTTGACATGCCTTCTGTAATGTGTCTTTTCTTTGGAAATCTATCTTGAATGGTACAAAGGATGTCAAAGTTTCCTTAACTGTTACCATAACTAGTCTAATTTTTCTTAAGTAATATAAATCTTAGGAGTCATATCAGCTCTTTAAGTTATAGTAATGCAATCTCAGAATTACTAAAGTAGCTAAGACAAATTTATTTTTTACAATCTTGTGTGTCCTTGTATTTCTTCTTCTTTATTTTTACTTTTATGTCAGATAAACCAATAAATATTAAGTTGTACACAAATGGAAATAATCAGCTAACATTTATTTTAGGCCAAAGAAGATGATTTAAGTTCATTCAACTCAGCAGATCTGAAAGATCTCTCTTCTCATCAATTGAATGAATTTTTAGCCCAGATGCTCCAGAGAGTAAGTACTAACTCAAAACATTAGAAACTAAAATGGACATAAAAGTGTAGCATTTATGTCAAACCCAACTTGGAAAAAACATACTAATGTGCAAACTAACAGGAAAAATTTTATAAAATTCTTTCATTTATTTTAAAACATTTGTTGAATACCTACTATGTTTAGTATTATACTGAACAAGAAAATACGTAAGAAATACTGTCCTCAGAAAGCTTATAATCTAGTGGGAAAGGTCATGTGCAAAATTTAGCAATAAAAGGAGTATTTTAGGTATGATTTAAGAAAACCTTAAGTGAAGAAGGACTTGTTTCCAACTGGCATAATCAAGGAAGGAGTTTTGGAGGAGTGGGGCTTGATTTGTGCGGAGCTGTTAGCAGGGAGGTGGAAATTCAAGTCTGGGGGAGCAGCAAGTGAGGGAGCGTGCACAGTGTTTCAGGTGTGAGTTGAAGATAATGCTGGAAAGGCTGGTGGGATCAGATGTGCTGAGTCTGGACTGCTAAGCTAAGAATTTTTTATTTCATTTAAGTCAGTAAGAAAAGATTTAATATTTTTAACAGGAAAGTCATTTGATTAAGTGGTGGGTTATGAAAACGAGTCTGCTGGTGAGGACACTGGTACAGGCGTTCGCTGGGAGATTGTCGGGAGTGTAGGATGTGAGGGGGGAGCTGTGGGGGAAGGGGCGAAGGGGCAGTGAGAGGGAGGTTACAGGATGAGAGCACAGGGAGTTGTGACTGACCGGATTTGGGGGCCAACAGGAAAGTGTCCAAACAGATTTTAAGGTTTCAAACCAGGTAATTAAAAGAACATGTGGGACTGGAAGGAGCTGCGAGTTTTACGAGGGATAATGCCAGGTGTGTGCTACTACAGTAATGGGAGCGCTTGGGTTGGAGGACCGGGAGAGGGATGGAAGACTGCACCGACTTTCCTGTGGAGTCGACACAAAGTGAGGAATAGGAGTGTAAAGCAGCAGGGGCCTTAGAGAATACGTTTTCACTGCATCAAGTCGCCACGATGTCACAGATGTCTGTAGCGCCATCCTTTGGCTCAGGACCAGGAAGAGAGAAGCATGCTGGAATGACTCAGGAGCAGACATGGCAGAAAGTGGGGAAAGAAGGGGACCTAGGAGGTGGCCTTAACCTGCTGACCTACCAGGGAGGACTCAGAGACAGAGACTAAGCAATTCAGGTAGGGCTAGGCAGGCAGGGAGAACAGTGCTGGTGAGTGAGTGTGCACTGACAGCTCTGTGAGATGAGGTCACGGCTGGAGAAGAGAGTGGCCATCTATCTAGTGACACCTCAGCCTGTATCCCACAGGCACCTGCCTGTCTGCTCGTCCAGACTGAACCCATCTGCTTTCTGTCCTTCACCCAGACTTGTCCCTGTCAGCAGGGCTTAAGATGGGCACAGGTTTATGAATCCCCTGAAATCGTGTATAGAAGTTTGTGTTTATATCGTAAGTGTATTTCTTTTTCTAAGTATAGAGTCCATATTATTCATCAGATTCTCAGAGCGGTCTGTAATATAAAAGTTGAAAACAACTGTTCTGTAAGGATATAGATAATTTTAAAGGGCTTTTAAAAGAAATATACAGAGATAAAGCTATGGGGAAATCAGGAAATAATTCAGGAATCTGGAGAACGGAATAAACTTAAAGTATCTAAGTTGTAAGGAAGAACTTAAAAGACTCTGGAAAGGATATGAAAGTTGTTATTTATATATATCAGTAAGTCTGAGGAAAGTAATTCTCATTTAAATCAGGTACCTAACAAATTTAATTTTCCCTTTGCTCCTAGTAGAACATCCTTATTCAGAAAAAGTCTGCACAGAATCTATCTTAGTGTACATCTGTTTTTTTTATTTTTATGTTACTTATTTCTATATAATAAAATATTCAAGATTTTAATCTGGCTAAGAATTTCTCTCCAGCTCCTTTCTTCCAAGAAATCCTGTTGAAATGATACATTGTACTTCTTTATTTTGCTTAGGCACCTCTTCCATTGGGGCACATAAAGCGATTGCAAGAGGTGTACAACTTCAATGCCATTAACAATTCTGAAATACGATTCAGGTACATCATTTTAACTTGTCTCTATGGAAGAAAGTAAAAAACTAGTTCAAGAGGTGGAGAAAGGGAAAGCAGAGTCTGAGACATACATGAGTCTTGGAAATCCTTGTCAAATTTACTGCATCTATATAATTACAGTGATCTTTAAGGAACAGCTGCAGTATCTATGAGATGGTGGTATTAATCTTTTTGTTAGAATGTATTCTTAGTTTCTCTTGCCTTAAAAAAATTAGAATTAAAATTCAGTGGTAAATAGGTGTTTTCCCACAACTAGCCAAAATAACTCTGAAATGGGAATAGTTAGAAACTTGATTCTGTTATGTGGTTAATCTTTCTTAATTAAATTTTATAGTGTGAGGCCTACACCAGAGTTTCCTTCAGAAATTGCATATACAAGACCACATGAGCACCCACATAATCCAAACTTCTTAAAACATAAGATCTTTTTCAAGAACAAACTCCTCTTCCTTCTCTTCTCCAATTATTAATTATTGTGTATGGAGAACTGTCTATGTAAGAGATTCTCAACATAAAGACATATAACAAGGTGTACATTATAACTGCAATGAGATTATTCATTGTTAACAAAAGTAATCTTCAGATTTATCTGTGATTTCCTGTCCCTTCCCCCTCCCTTCCTACCTCATGCCCCCTAAAAATCCTCCTTTCAGATGGTTACGGCTCTGCATTCAATCGAAATGGGAGGAAGCAATTCCTTTAGCTCTAAAAATGGCAACTGAACAAGGAAGAATGAAGTTTACACGCCCCTTATTCAAGTAAGAACCAAATTAAATGATGCAGTTATATAAAGAATGGGGAAGAAAAATCTTAAATGTTTTCCTTGTTGCTGAAATACTTTGTAAAATGCAATCTACAAGTGATAAATATTTTTTAAATTTGTTAAAGATTGTAGATATAATCTTGGAATAGGAATTAACACTTCTGATATTTAAAATTTGAGATAATTTCATTAGCTTCTTTAGAAGCTTACTATATGGATTACCTATTATAGGCCAAATAGGGTTAGACACTGGTAAAAAGAGAATAAATCAAAGACAATCCTATATACACAGCAAGATGTGTAAAAGCAAATGAAAGGTAACTGGTGACTAGGCATGGACAGAAGAGAAGAGCCTGACGTTAAGTGCAAGGACAAATGAGCAGGTAAAGCCACTTGATTTGAATGTTGCAATGAGCTGCAAGAGCCAGTTGCCTGACATACAATAAAGGAATGCTTGGTACAAAGGGAAAAGTTGTATCTTTGCCACAAGATAGATTTTAAGAATGTTTTGACTATAAATTTGGCAGAAATTCTGAAAAACACGTAACCATGACATAAGTATCTGTGATTAATCTGTTTGCTTTTCATTTACTTCACAAATATAATACATTTGCCAAAACAAGTCATTATCCATCTTTCTTTCTTTTGTTTTTATAGGGACCTTGCTGCCTTTGACAAGTCCCGTGATCAAGCCATCCATACTTACCAGGGTCACAGAACAAGTATGCACCCCGTGACTGCCATGCTGGTGGGGAAGGACTTAAAAGTGGATTAGGGACCTGCCTATTGCTGATTTCAGACATTTCTCTTTTTAAAATTGAATTCATAATGAAATATATAAAACTTCAGCACATGTTGTAACTAAAAAGGTCTTTTAGTTTGGGTTTTTTACTGTTTTGTCAGTGATTTTCTTAAATAAAGCTGAGCTACTTTTTCCCCCTTCAGTGGCATGTTCTTTGTAAAGTGAATTTTAGCTAAGTTTAACCTCATACTTGATAAATGTAAAATTTTGTTTCATATCATTTTCTCCTAGTATAATCACAAAAATGTCAATATATTATTTACCTGATATTTTAAGCTCTTTAATTTGAATCTGCTGCATACCAAAAATTCAACGTGATTAGGGTTTTGCTTTTTAAATAACATTAAACAGAAACACCCAGTTGGATTTGCTCACTACCCAGCTCGTGAACACAGATGAACTCCCTTACCAGCACCTCCAGTGGGAGCATTCTGCTCCCCATGGCTTGCTTCCCGTTAACCCACTGGACATTCCTGTCCTGCTCACCCGTCCATTAGGGTCAGAGGGCCACCCTGGGATTCTCCTTGTGATCTGTTCAACCTATGTTCTCTCCTCAGTGGTCAGCAATCCTCTGTCACCCACACAGAGCATACAGCATAAAGACAGATATACTGAGAACAAACTTAAAACAAGAGTAACAAAGCACCTCCGTGAGTGCACTGTAGTGGCCCAGGGCCCCTCGGCACAGTTTGGGAACCACAGTTGTTTTGGTTAGGACTCACTGATTGTAAACAACAGCAACCCAAATGCCTACAAGTCAGAAAGGGAAAAGGAGGGCTATTTTAAGGATACAGATAGGGGAAGGTTATCAGAACCTGTGCACAGACAGAAGAGGACTGACACCTGGGACTCTGGAGCCCATCAATTCTTGTTTCATGTCTGCTTCTCTCGTCCACACTGTGTGACTACCCTTCAGCTTTACTGTTGCAAATAGTTCTTACCACATGGAGAGACTATCTCAATTCCAAATTCCCAGAGGACTAGCCCAGCATGGGTCCACTCCTGGCTATGTAAACTCTAGCAGAGAGGAATGGTATCTTAGGGTATAAATGCAGCTGGGGGTATATCATCACATGCCACCCAGAAATGCTAATGTAGTGACAAAAGTCAAAAATAGGAGCAGGAGTTCTGGGAAGATGGCAGCATGAGCAGGGTGGCAGAAATCTCCTCCCAAAACCATATATATTTATGAAAATACAACAAATACAAATATTCCTAAAAGAGAGACCAGAAGGTAGAGGACAACAACCAGGCTACAGCTACATCTGCGAGAACTCAGCACCTCACGAAGCGGGTAAGATACAAAGCTGCGACCCGGCGGGACCCTAGCAGTCCTCCACCCCAGCGCAGTGGTGGGAGGAAAAGATTCAGAACGGGGAGGGAGTGGAAGCACAGGCCTGCCAAACAACCAGCCCTGGTGATCTGCGCCAGGAGCAGACACACATCGCGTGGTGTATCGGAGATTAGAGAAATAGAAGTGCAAGATCTGAGACGGAGAACACAAGCGGGTCCTCTTAGCCGGCTCCCTGGGACAAAAGAAAAGTGGGCACTTTTTTCAAAGTCTTAAAGGGACAAGGTCCCAATAGCGGAACAAAACTGTCCCAGCGCACTCAGCCCAGCAGGCTGGGAGTCTTGGGGAATTTTGGACCCCTTGGCCGGCAGCCGGGCAAAGCAGCCATGCCAAGGCTTCCCACAGAGATCAGCAGCCTACCATTCGTTCCCTCCCTGGCCGGCACGCAGCTAAGCAGGAAGAACCCAAAACCAGATCTAGGCTGAGGGCAACCCCGCACAAAGGCAGTTCAGGGGATTATCCCAGAGGCTGCCTCCTGGTGTGCAGGAAAACAGCTCAGGCCAGGGAGAAGGGCAAGGAGAACAACAAGCAAGATGGGCCTTTGTTCTCCCAGCTGACACACGTGGCACCTGCTAGCGACCACTTCTATCACCATGAAAAGACAGAGGCATATGGTCCAGACTAATATCAGCCAGACAACCCCAGAGAGGCAGCCTGATGGGATGGACATGCACAATCTTCCTGAAAAAGAATTCAGAATAAAACATAACCATACTGATGGACCTACAGAGAAACATGCAAGAGCTAAGGGAGGAAGTGAGGAAAGACAATGCAGAAACGAGAAAAGCCATCAATAGGCTTAGCAGCAGACTAGACGAGATGCAAGAGGCTCTTAATGGAATAGAAATCAGAGAACAGGAATACAGAGAAGCTGAGGCAGAGAGAGATAAAAGGATCTCTAAGAATGAAAGAATATTAAGACAACTGTGTGACCAATCCAAACGGAACAATATTCGCATTATAGGAGTACCAGAAGAAGAAGAGACAGAAAAAGGGATAGAAAGTGTCTTTGAAGAAATAATTGCTGAAAACTTCCCCATGCTGGGGAAGAAAATAGTCTCTCAGTCCATGGAAGCCCACAGATCTCCCAACACAAGCGACCCAAGGAAGACAACACCAAGACACATAATAATTAAAATGGAAAAGATCAAAGATAAGGGCAGAGTATTAAAGGCAGCCAGAGAAAGAAAAAAGATCACCTACAAAGGAAAACCCATCAGACTATCATCAGACTTCTCAACAGAAACCTTACAGGCCAGAAGAGAATGGCATGATAAATTTAACGTTATGAAACACAAGGGCCTCAAACCAAGAATATTGTATCCAGCACGATTATCATTTAAATTTGAGGGAGGGAATAAACAATTCCCAGATAAGCAAAAGCTGAGGGAGTTTGCCTCCTATAAACCACCTCTACAGGATATCTTAAACGGACTGCTCTAGATGGAAGCACTCCTAAGGCTAAAAAGATGTCACCAGAGAAAATAAAATCATATCAAAGAAAGAAGACCATCGAAATACTAACTAAAGGAAAAGAATAAAACACCTAGTATATAAAGAATGGAGGGGGAAGAATAATAAGGGAGAGAAATAAAGAATCATCAGACTGTCTTTACAATAACTTAACAAGAAAGTTAAGTTAGACTGCTACATAGTAAAGAAGCTACTCTTGAAACTTTGGTAATCACAAATCTAAAGCCAGCAATGGCAATAAGTACATATCTATCAATAATCACCCTAAATGTAAACGGACTGAATGCACCAATCAAAAGACACAGAGTAACAGAATGGATAAAAAGGCAAGACCTATCTATATGCTGCTTAAAGAGACTCACCTCAAACCCAAAGATATACACAGACTAAAGGTGAAGGGATGGAAAAAGATATTTCACGCAAAAAACAGGGAGAAAAAAGCAGATGTTGCAGTACTTGTATCAGACAAAATAGACTTCAAAACGAAGAAAGTAGCAAGAGATAAAGAAGGACACTACATAATGATAAAGGGGTCAGTCCAACAAGAGGATATAACCATTTTAAATATATATGCACCCAACACAGGAGCACTGACATATGTGAAACAAATACTAACAGAATTAAAGGAGGAAATAGAAAGTAATTCATTCATTTTAGGAGACTTTAACACACCACTCACTCCAAAGGACAAATCAACCAGACAGAAAATAAGTAAAGACAGAGAGGCACTGAACAACACACTAGAACAGATGGACCTAACAGACATCTACAGAACTCTACACCCAAAAGCAGCAGGATACACATTCTTCTCAAGTGCACATGGAATATTTTCCAGAATAGACCACATACTGGGCCACAAAAAGGACCTCAGTAAATTCAAAAAGACTGAAATTCTACCAACCAACTTCTCGGATCACAAAGGTGTAAAACTAGAAATAAATTGTACAAAGAAAACAAAAAGGCTCACAAATACATGGAGACTTAACAATATTCTCCTAATTAATCAATGGGTTAATGACCAAATCAAAACAGAAATCAAAGAATATATGGAGACTAATGGCAACAACAATACAAAGCCACAACTTCTATGGGACACAGCAAAGGCAGTTCTAAGAGGAAAGTATAGTGCAATCCAGGCCTATTTAAAAAAGGAAGAATATTCCCAAATGAATAGTCTAAAGACACAATTACTGAAATTGGAAAAAGAAGGACAAATGAGTCCCAAAGTCACCAGAAGGAGGGATATAATAAAGATCAGAGAAGAAATAAATAAAATTGAGAAGAATAAAAAATAGAAAAAAATCAATGAAACCAAGAGCTGGTTCTTTGAAAAAATAAACAAAATAGATAAACCCCTAGCCAGAGTCATTAAGAGAAAAAGAGAATCTACACACATAAACAGAATCAGAAATGAGAAAGGAAAAGTCACGATGGATCCCACAGAAATACAAAGAATTATAAGAGAATACTATGAGAATCTATATGCTAGCAAGCTGGAAAACCTAGAAGAAATGGACAACTTCTTAGAAAAATACAACCTTCCAAAATTGACCAAACAAGAAACAGAAAAACTAAGCAGACCAATCACCAGCAAAGAAATTGAAGTGGTAATCAAAAAACTACCCAAGAACAAAACCCCTGGATCAGATGGATTCACCTCTGAATTCTACCAGACATATAGAGAAGAAATAACACCCATTCTCCTTAAAGTTTTGCAAAAATTAGAAGAGGAGGGAATACTTCCAAACTCATTCAATGAAGCCAGCATCACTCTAATATCAAAACCTGGCAAAGACCTCACCAAAAAAGAAAATTACAGACCAATATCCCTGATGAACATAGATGCAAAAATACTCAACAAAATATTAGCAAACCGAATTCAAAAACACATCAAGAGGATCATACACCATGATCAAGTGAGATTCATCTCAGGGATGCAAGGATGGTACAACATTCGAAAATCCATCAACATCATCCACCACATCAATAAAAAGAAGAACAAAAACCACATGATCGTCTCCATAGATGCTGAAAAAGCATTTGAAAAATTCAGCATCCACTCATGATTAAAACTCTCAACAAAATGGGTATAGAGGGCAAATACCTCAACATCATAAAGGCCATATATGACAAAACCACAACTAACATCATACTTAACAGTGAGAAGCTGAAAGCTTTTCATCTATGATCAGGAACAAGACAGGGATGCCCACTCTCTCCTCTGTTATTTAACATAGTACTGGAGATCCTAGCCATGGCAATCGACAAAACAAAGAAATACAAGGCATCCAGATTGGTAAAGAAGTCAAATTGTCACTATTTGCAGATGACATGATATTGTACATAAAAAACCCTAAGGACTCCACTCCAAAACTACTAGAACTAATATCTGAATTCAGCAAAGTTGCAGGATACAAAATTAACACACAGACATCTGCTGCTTTCCTATACACGAACGATGAGCTAATAGAAAGAGAAATCAGGAAAACAATTCCATTCACAATTGCATCAAAAAGAATAAAATACCTATGAATAAACCTAATGAAGGAAGTGAAAGACCTATACCCTGAAAAGTACAAGACACTCCTAAGAGAAATTAAAGAAGACACTAACAAATGGAAATTCATCCCATGGTCTTGGCTAGGAATAATAAATATTGTCAAAATGGCTATACTACCTTAAGCAATCTACAGATTCAGTGCAATCCCTATCAAAATACCAAAAGCATTCTTCAATGAACTGGAACAAATAGTTCTAAAATTCATATGGAACCATGAAAGACCCTGAATAGCCAAAGCAATCCTGAGAAGGAAGAATAAAACAGGGGGAATTATGCTCCCAGACTTCAAGCTCTACTACAAAGCCTCAGTAATCAAGACAATTTGGTACTGGCACAAGAACAGACCCACAGACCAGTGGAACAGAACAGAAAATCCAAACATTAACCCAAACTTATACGGTCAATTAATATATGATAAAGGAGCCTTGGATATACAATGGGGAGATGACAGCCTCTTCAGCAGCTGGTGTTGGAAAAACCAGACAGCTACATGTAAGAGAATGAAACTGGACTACTGTCTAACCCCATACACAAAAGTAAACTCAAAATGAATCAAAGACCTGAATGTAAGTCATGAAACCATAAAGCTCTTAGAAAAAAACATAGGCAAAAATCTCTTGGACGTAAACATGAGCAACTTCTTCATGAACATATCTCCTTGGGCAAGGGAAAGAAAAGGAGAAATGAACAAGTGGGACTATATCAAGCTGAAAAGCTTCTGTACAGCAAGGAACACCATCAGTAGAACTAAAAGACATCCTATAGTATGGTAGAATATATTCATAAATGATATATCCAATAAAGGGTTGACATCCAAAATATATAAAGAATTCACACACCTCAACAAACAAAAAGCAAATAATCCAATTAAGAAATGAGCAGAGGACATGAATAGACACTTCTCTAAAGAAGAAATTCAGATGGCCAACAGGCACATGAAAAGATGCTCCACATTGCTAATCATCAGAGAAATGCAGATTAAAATCACAATGAGATATCACATCACACCAGTAAGGTTGGCCAACATCCAAAACACAAACAACAACAAATGTTGACGAGGATGTGGAGAAAAGGGAACCCTCCCACACTGCTGGTGGGAATGCAAATTAGTTCAACCATTGTGGAAAGCAGTATGGAGGTTCCTCAAAAAACTCAAAATAGAAATACCATTTGACCCAGGAATTCCACTCCTAGGAATTTACTCTAAGAATGCAGCAGCCCAGTTTGAAAAAGACATATGCACCCCTATGTTTATTGTAGCACTATTTACAATAGGCAAGAAATGGAAGCATCCTAAGTGTCCCTCAGTAGATGAATGGATAAAGAAGAAGTGGTACATATACAGAATGGAATATTATTCAGCCATAAGAAGAAAACAAATCCTACCATTTGCAACAACATGGACGGAGCTAGAAGGTATTATGCTCAGTGAAATAAACCAAGTGGAAAAAGGCAAGTATCAAATGATTTCACTCATATGAGGAGCATAAGAGCAAAGAAAAAAATTGAAAAAAAAACCAGCAGTAGACTCACAGAACTGAAGAATGGACTAATAGTTACCAAAGGGAAAGGGACTGGGGATGATGGGCGGGAAGGGAGGGACAAGGGGGAAAAAGGGGCATTACAATTAGCAGATGTAATGTTGGGGGGCACAGGGAGGGCTGTACAACTCAGAGAAGACAAGTAGTGACTCTATAGCATCTCACTACGCTGATGGAGAGTGACTGTAATGGGGTTTGTGGGGGGGACCTGATGAAGTGGGTAGTTTAGTTTAATAACCATAATATTGCACATGTAATTGTAGATTAATGATAACAAAATAAATTAAAAAAAAACGATTAAACACACAAAAGATGGGGCAGGTATCAGAGACAGATTCGTGTCCAGTCTTATAATCCTAAAACTTCTCCCTTCCTCTGGCTCGCCTTCCAATTTTCACCTTTGGGACACAGCTACACTGCAGTGTGATTTTCAAGGTTTTGCTCTCACTTGCTTTCCAAACCAGGGATACAGGAGGAGGGAGTTCACCTCAAATCCCTGATATATAACCACATTTTTCTAAATGATTAGACTTTCGCAAATCCATGGACCCAAATGATGCTTTCGAAGTCTTCTCCTACCCTACAAGCTTATCCCCACCTGAAGCTAATGTCATGTTTCAGTACCACGAGTTAGTGATGCTGAAGGTGAATGGGGACAGGGGACACTGCAAGGGTGGTGAATACTAAGTAGGTAGAGGGCGCTGAAGAACCATCCGTACAGATGTACCTAGGGCCAGCTCAGTGGACTCTGCATGGATTCAATTCAGCTAAAAAGCAAATGTTGAATGTCTTTGTGCTGGGCTAAATTATACATAATTTCTGGATGAACAAAGGTAAGTAATTTCTATATAATGTGAAGAAAAGGTAAGCTAAGCAGCCCAGAGAAGGGGCACTTAATCTAACCAAGGCATTTAGAGACTGCTCCTTGGAGAAGAAAAGGCCTAAACTGAGTCTTAAAGAATAAGAAGTATCTAGGCAACAAAGAAAGTTGGAAGTGTGCTCCAGGTGGAGAAAGAATAACAGAAGTAAAGAGACAGACTTGTGGGTTCTTTGGGTCATAAATTTGGACAGAGCCAGTAGAAATTGCTAAGTCTGTACTCCACAGTGTCAAGGGCCTGAGCTTGAAGCCCTCAAATGCTAGGGAGACTCAGATTGCTGGCAGCTGGCAGCATCTGAAAGCTTCTTCCCTCACATGTCTGATGTCTGGCCTGGGATGACTCAAAAGCTGGGTTCAGCTGAGACTGGCAACGGGAGTGTTCGAGTGGTTTGGGCTTCCGCACAGCACAGTGGGTAGTTGGACTTACTAGTCTACTTCATACGCTTGCATTCATCACCAGAGAAGAAGCACCGTGAAGATAGAGAATGTATCATTTCATCCCTAGCACCTACCATAGTGCTTGGGACATAACAGGTGTTCATGAAATATCTAAGGGATGAGTGGAAGAGGGCAGAAAGTTGAGGTGCTCCACATCTGTGGGCCTCAGTTTTGTCAAAGATGGAAGAGGTAAGGTCTTCCTCTGAGATGAGAGGCAGTGGGTGTTGAGAAGGTCCTTGAGGAATGGCATGAATGTTTCGGAAACTTGCTGAGGGGGAGGAGCAAGTAGAGGGTAGCGCCGGGATCTGCACCGTCACAGAACATCCTGTAGCAGTCTTCCATCTGGGTGAAGGCAGTCTGTTGTGATGGCCCTGGGGGCGTGTTTTACTCAGAGTGAAGACAGAGGTTTAGGTTATAGAGGCATTTCCAAGTGCTGCAGAAAAAGTGGTCCAGATGAGCAACCAGGGGACCAGCTTCCTAGGTAAGAAATTGAGCAATTAGGTGGCAAGTGGAGGGAAGAAGGAACTAAACAAGGGCAGAGAGAACTGAAGTAGGGAGAGCTAGAAAGCTAGGTCATAGTCAGAAGGTGGGGTATTGGACCTTAAGATTTCTTATGTGTATCAAATTCTGGTCGTGACAAATTGCAGGGTGTGGTTAGAATGTGGGTGGTTGATGGATGAGTTTTGCTGAGACTCAAGGAGAAACAGCTCTTTATCTGCATGCTTTCTGGGAAGCTGTCAGAGGAGGATTCCGGGTATGCATGTTTTCTGTGAGCAGCTCTGTGTCTATTGCAGGCAGAAGCCAGTTTTAGTAGAAACAGACCTTTCAGGATCTTTGTATTATAATAATAAAATCTCTAGAAACGTTTACTACTAAAATGTCCCCAGTTAAAACAGTAGCCACATTTCTTTGTTACCTTTTCATTCTCCTCCGAGCTCCTTAATACTAGTGGTAATGGACTGGGTGCAGGGAGAAGTTATCTGTGGTGAAGTTTAATTGGATTCAACTTGATATCTATGCATCAGTATGAACAAACACTTGTAAAACAATATGGGTATACAGAGTGTTAAAGTCCAAATAATAATAATCACAAACACTTCTGTAACATGTCCAGCGCACCAGGTGCTGGTCTAAGGGCTTTACATATATGAACTCCCTTAGTCCTCCCGGTAGCTCTTAGGTACTATCATAATATCCATTTTATACGGGATACATTTTATGGGGGATGAAGAAACTGAGGTCCTGAGAAGTCAAATAACTTGCCCAGAAGTCACACAGCTAGTAAATGGCAGAGCCAGGACTTGATCCAGGTAGGCAACTGCAAATACTGCAGTGAGGCAGTTAACCCCTTTGATTTTTGAAGAGGAAACAGAAGCTAATCAATAACTTACTTGCTCGAAGCTGATAAGTAGTAAAACTGGAGTCCCACCCATGGCCGCCTCAGCTGCTAGCCTCTGGGCAGTGGTGGCTCATGCACTCAGCGACCTTTTCATTGTGAAAATGATACCTGGCCTTTGCATTTCCCTTTGAGAAGGGACAGCTTCAGAAAGGCTTAGTGGTGGGTAGTTGCTCAACACATGTTTGTGGAATAAACAAATGAGTGAAGGTCGCAACACTCCCTGGTATCACAGTAGGCATGCAGGGTGCATTTTACAGTTGAGTAATTCCAGGTAAAGACAGGAACATGGTATTTATAAGCTGCTCTTAAATGGAGGAGAATGCAGACAAGACACCAGGGGAGGGGAAAACCAGGGGCAGTGAGGAAGGGGGCCGGCCACAGGTGCCCCTGGGCACTGAGACGTTCCCTGTCGAGGAGCCCAAGCCTTTCTGCCAGCAGGCTGCATCGCAGGGAGACAGGCTGCTGGCCTGCATGCGTCCCCCTGTCCTGCCCCTAGCTCAGCAGCAGAGACCCAAAGGGACACCACAGCACACTCAATAAATATTTGTCCAATGCACAAATAGGTAAAGGCAAGGGAGGGCATGTGTTTTGAAAGTCCACCCTCCTCCTCCCCACCAACCACTGGACCTTGGTAGTCCCTCCCAGATAAAAGTCTTCCCTCCCAGTGACCGCCACTGCTGACTGTCAGAGGCGGAAGCGCAGGCCAGGCCTGGCTGCAGTGGTCTCCTCGGGCCGCAGCCGTCGGGCAGCACAACCATGCCCAGGTACACAGTCCACGTGCGCGGGGAGTGGCTGGCAGTGCCCTGCCGGGATGCGCAGTGCACCGTGGGCTGGCTAGGCCGGGAGGCCGTTCGGCGCTACATAAAGAACAAGCCAGACAACGGAGGCTTTGCCTCAGTGGACGACGTGCACTTCCTCATGCGCCGGTGCAAGGGCCTGGGCCTGCTGGACAATGAGGACACGCTCGAGGTGGCCCTGGAGGACAACGAGTTCGTGGAAGTGGGTGAGTGGCCGGAGGGGGGCAGTGCACCCTGATGGGTCTGGGCTTCGTCCTCACATCCCTGTGGGGGAAGGAGGCTCTGCTCTCCGGCTGTGTGAAGGCACGTGCTCAGCCTCTGTGTCTCTCAGATTCTCACACACCCTGAGAGAAAGGTAGGGTTCTTATCCCCCTTTTAGAGCTGAGGCCACAGACACAGAAAAGAGGTGACTTACCTAGAGTCAGACCTTCAGTGAGTAGCAAAGACTACATTTGAACCCAAGGCTGCAGGTCTGACTTGCTCTGCAGTCCAGAATCTCCAATTGCCCTTCAAACAAGTTACCAGACTAAAGGCCCCGCAGGCATATTAGGCAGAAGGAGCTCAGATTTAGAACCAAAGAAAGCTGGGGATGGGGATGGAGGTGGGAGTTAGATCTTGAGCTTTCACTTAAACCCCTGTATCCACACCAGATACCTCCCTCTCTGCCTTTTGCTCTCCTTCTTTTTAAAGACACTAGGAGAACGTGAAAGCATTCCGAGTCATTTTAAAGCAGCCATTTCTATAGAATTCAAAGGCAGCTGAGGAGCCCTTTTCTTGGTTTACCAGCAATGCCAAGCGTGGCTCTCTGCAGTGATCTGTAAGGATCTTGCCTTCTTGTTTCAGTGATAGAAGGGGATGCCATGTCTCCTGACTTCATTCCCTCACAGCCAGAAGGCGTGTACCTGTATCCTTTCTTGCGGGCTTGCTGGTCTGCTCTGGGGGCTGCTCCTGCCAGCGCCGGGGTTGGGGCTTTTCCACACTACCCAGGGTTTTCCTTTACCTGGCTTCAGATACAGCAAATACCGGGAGCCTGAGAAGGTAAGCTTCCAACCTCTCCTTTTGTCAAGAAAATGAAGCCTCCCTCATGTAAAGAGGGGAGGGCAGAAAAGTCCATGAGCAAACACTGCCAGTTAGGGCAGGGCCGCACCCAGCTCAAGGCAGTAGGGAAAGGCATTGTGCTTTTCCGTGTCTTGTCTAACTTTCTGTACTCAGCCTCCTCTGAAGCAAGCTGAGTGTTAATTAGCACAGTAGTGTTTCACAGCAGTGATAAAATCTCCCAATGCCTGGGCCTGCTTGAGGCTCCCCTATTCTCCTGTTCAAGCAGCCGAGCTGCTCATGCTCACGGGATGACCCCCTTCTTTTGTGCAGTACATCGCCTTAGACGGGGACAGTCTAACCACAGAGGATCTGGTCAACCTAGGAAAGGGGTGTTATAAAATAAAGGTATGCAGGGGGGTGGGGAGGATGTCCTCCGAACGTTTTTGCTGTGTACAGAAGCCTTCACCATGCTTAGCTCTGGGCAACGTTTTCCTAGCTCACTCCAACTGCTGAAAAGAAGGTGCAAAAATCCAGGGAAGTCATAGACAGCATCGTGAAAGAAAAAACTGGTATCTTTTTCCTTTGTGTTATTCAATTCTTTTTGTAGATTTAAAAACATGGCCTGTGTCTAACTGTATAATGTCTGTCTTTTGTTCTAGTTGTTTACGGCATTACTACCGGTTTTGGAAAATTTGCCAGAACTGTAATTCCTGTCAATAAGCTACAGTAGGTTTGATTCCCACCCTCCCCACCAAACACACACACATTCACGTGCCACCCACCCCCATCTTTGAAATTTCTCTCAAGGGGAATAATTAACATTTGCCCCCCAGTTTAATCATGAAGAGGATGGGGCATATGTTCACTTGCATACAAGTCGGTGTTAGAAACAGGCTTGTGTTGTCTTCCACGGCAGCACACTGTCTCATTCTGTCGCTCCAAAAGTGTAACTATTCTTCCCTTCATCTCGCCAGCGGAGGGAACATTTTCACTTGGAGGTTATCTAAGAGCGTTGTTTCCCTTTCTCTTCCAGAGAGCTCCAGGTCAACTTAGTACGCTCACATGCTTCAGGTAAATCATTCCAAACACTGGGTACCTTCTAGATCTTGCTTGATTCGACGAGCAAAGTACAGCACAGTGGGAGGCACCTATGACAGCCACAAAGAGCTCATGTATTCCAAAAACAGGTGCTAATTCTGCTGCGGGGGGAGGAAGGGAAGCAGAAAGTATCAGACAAGACCACCTCTCAGCTGAATCTCAGCAGAAGGAATGGACCGAGGAGGGATGGGATTGGGACAGAAGCACGTGACCATCATGCCAAGAGAGTGGCACTTTCAGGGAATGAAATTAGGGCTGGACCTCAGTGAATGAGTACATCAGGACAAGGGGAGGCAAGAATCAGATCCCACTGACTGTGCTGAGGCGTCTGGATGCCGTTCTAAGTGTTGAGGAGGGTAGGGGCTCACTAAAGTGTTCTAGGACAGAGAACTGAGAGGACAAAACTGGGGTTCACATTTGTCTGGAAGAAGGGGCTTTAAGAAGCAAGGCAGTCAGGACAGGGAGCTGTCCAACTATCCGTGTCCACAGGAGAAAGGTCATAGGAGACTGGACTGAAGTCAAGAGAGATTTGAGAGATGGAAGGAAGTGGAAAAGATTTTAGTTTTCTAGGAGGAAACATCGATTCTGTTTTTTGTAGGTGTTGGGAAACCACTAATCCCTGAGAGATGTCGGATGCTCTTGGCTTTAAGGATCAATGTCTTAGCCAAAGGATACAGTGGCATTTCCCTGGAAACCCTCAAGCAAGTTATTGAAGTATTTAATGGTAATGTAATGGATCACCAGACTGACCTCCATTGAGGCCAGGCACATACCATAAGATAGAATTGATTGATGGATGGTGAAGAATTGGCTGAGACAAGAAGCCATATGATAATGGAGATGAATGGAAAATGGGCTTGTCAAGAGAAAGATAGCTAGGGGAGGAGGAGGGTTGGGCAGAGACACTTATTCCTGTGTACTCTAATTCACTTCTCTTGCCCTTCACTTAGCATTTGGCATCTTTAACTGTGGCCTTAAGTTCAGAGCTGCAAAGAACCTTTGATTCAGTAGAGTCCAATGTGGTTAGAGAAGTTGTATCAAATCATCTGGGAAACACAAGGATTCCTGAGTACCCATCCTAAAGAACAGTTCTGTAGTTCTGGTTGGTGTCTGGGAATCTGAAATCTGAATGCTTCCCAAAGGGCGGGATAGCCGGACTTAAATAATTGAAATTCAACTTCTCACCACAGTGAAACAGAGATTAAAGACTAGCTCGTGGGTCATGAAAACATCTACTGCGAAGATCTGATGCAGTTCAACTCTTTGCTAGAACTTGGGATAGAAAAATTCCAATGTGGAGACATGATTTGAAATGCTTGGGAGGCCACTGTCCCTTCTCACAGATAAGGATAAACACTGTAGGTCAGCAGAGGCTCGGGTAACTCTGTGGGGGTGAAAGAGTGGGAGGAGAAGCGCGGTTGTGTAGTCACATAAAGCAAAATGCATGCTAGAGTCCCCATGTTACGGACACAAGTGACGCATAAATATGATAGGACAACCAGTGAATAGTAAGTTGAATGAACAGTGAATAGTATATAGGGCTGTGCTGAACGAACCCAGAGGGATTCCAAGACCCATTTCTCTCCACCCTGGTCTGCCCCACAATCTTAGATAGTACAGCTTTGGCCTGGAGTCCACATGTGCTTCATGGATGAGTCTAAGGCACCTCTGAGTCCCTGGAGCTCTGTGAATTCCCCAGGTTAAAATATTATCTAGAAGCTGGCCTGTGGATGACACAGCTTTACCCTCCTGACATTATTTAGCAGTTAGAAAAAAACACTGCTATCAGGAGTCTGAGTTTACTTGAGAAAAAAGAAGCCCCCTTTTGGGGTAATTTATTGGGAATTTCCTCCAAATGGTACATGCCTATTTATAAGTGGTGGTGGGGTGGCAAACTGGGTGACATGCAATCCAGCAAAAAAGAAGAGACTAAGTTGCCTACGACTTTACCTCCCCAGAGAACCCCTGTTAACACTGTGATGAGCGGTACCCTTCTGTAACACTTTATTTTCTAATATACGTATTTCCCAACATTCTCCAATAGCTTTTAACAGCTACACACCATTCGGTCATTTAAAAGCCTCTTAATTTCATATCTAGGTCATTTTTAATTTTTTGTTCTTAGAAACAAGGCTGGAAATAACAGCTAGTTTGTGGTCATGTCTTTAAGATACATTGCTATGATTTCTAGAAATTTCTGTATCAAATTAGAACATGCACGGTAACAGTAAGCAAGGTGGCAGAGGATCAAGGAGGAGGAAGTAGTTAAAAGAATAGATAATTCTTTTGGAGATACAGGTTCCAGATCACCTTTCTTCCACAGAACCTGATTTTGATTCTTTCTCTATGTACAGTGTTTGCCCAACCACCTTCCCAAGAAAACTGAGCATGTCCTAGTTAAAACCTATAGTATTTCCTATAGTTTAAGATAAAATCTAAATTTAAAGTGGCTTACACGAGAAGGCTTTGCTACTGGGAGGGTCCCCCTTCCATCTTTCCCTCCCTCCGTTCTTCCTTCCTTCCTTTCTGCTCATCCCCTTGCCTCTTGCCTTCCTCTTCCTATAGCAGCTAAGCCAGGCCCCTCAAGCATTAGTTGTGTTTGGGGAATTGTCTTTTCCTGAGTACGTGCAGCATCAAGTGATACTAGGTCCTTTTCGGGGGCGGTTGGTCTCACTGGCAAAGCAAGGATGGCCAGAGAGAATGAAGCGCTCCTGAAGTGACTGATGCCTACCTCTCTCCCAGCCTCCTGCCTGTCCTATGTTCCGGAAAAAGGAACCGTTGGTGCCAGTGGAGACCTTGCTCCACTCTCTCATCTTGCTCTTGGGATGATTGGAGAAGGGAAGATGTGGTCTCCAAAGAGTGGCTGGGCTGATGCTAAATACGTAAGACTTTAATAAAAAACTTCCCTCTGCAGAAATTTCCTGAGTTGGATACGGGGTGTTCTTGTGTGGTTTTTAAATCACTTAATCTGTACAGCCCCAGTGAGGGAGCCACCGTGATCCCTTTTATAGGTGAGAAAATTGAAGCTTAGAAGTCAAACTAGGCAAAGTTCTTAGCTTTCCTACTTTACCGTCAGCCTTTGGGACTTCACGGCCACCTTGGTGAGAAGGTACATGGCCAGTGTTAATCCCGGGTATTTACTCCACACCTAACACTCCCACTGCCCACCTGGGAAGTCTCACACAGTGGCAGGCTTATTTGGTTGCTGGTTCTCACAGGTGAAGAGCCATGGATTACTGTATTCACTGTGTAGCCTCTAGAAAGCAGGTTCCATTTTTCCCCAAGTTCCCACCTGGTGGCTAATCAGAGCTTTTGATAAAGTTTTAATGTTTCTTCTTCCATCTCCAAATTCCATCAGAGCAGCCCAAAGAATTATTTGAAGTGCCATCTTTGATCAGTTGCTGAGAGGTCCCCTAACAGTAAGTGAAGCCGAGGACCAAGGAGGAGGAAGTCGTTAAGTGAACATAGAATCCTTATGGAGATACAGGTTCCAGCTCACCTTTCTTCCATGCAGCCTGGTCTTGATTTTCCCTCTATGTACAGTGTCGCCCAACCACCTTCAAATCCAAGCATGTCCACACTAAAGCCTGTATCGCTTCCCACTGTCCTTTGGATAAACTCCAAACTTAAAGTGGCTTATAAAGTCTTGTTAGTCATGCTATCCCCTCATCTCTCCCCACTAGGCTCTCCGCTACAGAAGTTGGAGGCTCCCTGCAGCTGGCAAGTGCCGTGTCCTAGACAGAGGGTCCGGCACATGTCCATTCCTCTCTTCCCTGCTCACTCCTGTTCCTCCTTCTGACAAAGCCTCTGGGAGACAGCCCTCTCTGCTCTTCTGGTTTTTTTCCCTACCCACCAAGTCTCTTTTGCCCCTCCTTTGTACTTTCCTAGCATCTTACGTGATTATTTTCCACCAAACCCTGACCACTTCCTACCTCCTGGAGCACTTAACATGCTGTTTCTGCTGTAACTGCCCCGAGCTTGTCTGCCTCCATTTCCCCCACTTGCATCTCGAGCACCCTCCCCAGAACAGAATCTGGCCTGTAATAAGTACTCCTAATAAACCTGTGAAATGGACATGGTAAATGGTGCTGGCTCTGTCTTTCTTCTTCCCTAGAAGAACTTTCATTTGGTGTCTGCTTTCATGCCTTCATTTCAAGGGAAGATCATCCCACCAGTGTTTAGATAAGTGTGATGAAGGTGGAGGACTTTTTAGGCCAAGCCCCGGAGGCAAGGGAACGTGGGCAGTCAGCAGCCCAGCTTGAGTGCTGGACGGCTGGGCACACGTGCTCAGGAAGCAGCAAGAGAAAAAGTGATTCACTAAGATAGAAACCAAACACGAAGGACCTAGAAACCAAAATTCAGGCTTGATTCTGTAGGTACTACATAGAGCCCCATATTTAAGAGCAAAAATTATTGGGATAAGTCTGCTTTCAGACTAAAGTGCAGAACTAGAGAATAGACCAAAGAACAGAATCAATTCATTTAGATCTAATATTTTATAAAAGACCTTTGGGCTTAAACACCTTTTATTGGATTCCTCAGGAAATTAGAAGTAGCTGGTATTTCACTTGATACCCATTTTGATCTTTTTAATCATTCTACAGGTCCTGGAAGCTCATGGATTGAAACCAGTTGTTTTGAAACCAAAAGAGGTGAGGAGATTATGGAAAAATTTGTTCATTTTAACAGGTCTTTACTTATGTGCTATTTTTGGTCTTGATATCAGTCTCAGTGGATTCTTAAACATGGCTTACATATTTGTTAAAAGTTGGTCACTGAAGAAAGGGTTCCTCCATAAGCATTTAAAAGATTCTTCATTCCACACGTTTAGGGGTTCTCTTACCTAAGAAATTAAACTTCATATCATGTTATCTAAGGATCTCTAACAGATATTCTAAGCCAGTACCCCTTAAAGTGCTCTAAGCCAAGAGTCTTGGGCCAGAAATGTTTTAAAATGTCTACAATGATGAGAAGTGAAAGAAGAAATGCAGCATAATTAAGCTAAGGATTTTATATGCAGTCTACACTGTAGCTACATTGTTGCCTCGAGAATGGGGATACTTAACAGGTATTCCATTTGCTGGATGTATACTAACGATTTCCATAGGGTGGCCCTGAATCCTCAAAGGCTTCAATAAGCATTACTGCCTTGTGCTTTAGAAAACATGGATAAACATCATTCAGCTGACTGGCTTAAGAAAGCAAAAGATATGAAACCAACTTGCACGTAGGTCTGTTGCGATACAGTAGGAAATGTCTCTCCTCCTCCTCAAAGGGTCTGGCACTCATCAACGGGACCCAGATGATCACCTCCCTGGGCTGCGAGGCGGTGGAGAGGGCCAGCGCTATCGCACGCCAGGCTGACATTGTGGCGGCCCTGACCCTTGAGGTGCTGAAGGGCACCACCAAAGCCTTCGATACTGGTCAGCACAGTCCTTCTGTTTGGTTGCGGTTCATTCAGCAAGAGCTGCTGACACTGGCTGGTGGAGGTCTTTAGACACGGGAGTGGTGGCAAGGGGAAGAGGGAAGGAGGAGAAAACCAAGTGCTTGTGGTGACTGCAATACCGCTACAGCTCCCTCCAAGCTATGCGCAGTTGATCCTTGAAACAACCACATTCTACAGAGACACTGACCTTGAAAGTTAAGTGACCTGCCCCAGATCACACAGATCTGACTCCCATCAAACTATGTGTTGTCTTAGGAATCTGTTCATAGGGCTTTTCAATTAAAGTATGAATAGACTTGGTTCCCATGAGTAAACTGAGAGAGAAAAACTGGAAGTGGTAGCTCACCTCGAAAGTAGTGATTTGGAAAGATTCCCTACTATTATATGTGGTAGGACAGAAAAACTGTCTAAAAATAACTTAGTTAAAATTAGGCCACTATAGAGCTCCCTTCCATTATAAGCCTAATTTATTTTAGGCTAGGCCCAGTGTCTTGAGTTGAATTCCCAATGGGCTCAACACATACTGTACAATCAGGTGTGTAAAGTGTAATGAATGAAGTCAGTAAGGAAAATCCTGCTTTCAGAGTTAAGTTTTAATTGTGAGCAGCGGTTAAGAACTTCTGGGACTTGCGAGGGCTGTCTGTACCATGGATGGTCCTGAGCCACGGATGGTAGTTCCTCGAGTAAGAGTTGCTCATTTTCTCCTTCCTCACCTCTAGACATCCATGCTGTTCGCCCTCATCGTGGGCAAGGCGAAGTCGCTTTTCGCTTTCGGTCCCTCTTGGACTCGGATCACCACCCATCTGAAATAGCAGGTCTGGGCATGTTTCTGTGAGTGAGCTTATCTGGGTTTGTATTTTGTGGAAAAAATGATAACATGTTCTCTGCCATCCTTGCCACCTCATCCACAGAAAGTCACAGGTTCTGTGATCGTGTTCAGGATGCATACACCTTGCGCTGCTGTCCACAGGTAAACAAACAGTTTCTTTCCTTTCCCCCAAATCAGGAAAGAATATAGAAAAGGAAGGTGTTAGCAAATTGTGTATTCGTCCAAATTTCTCTCCTGCCTCTTATAAAAATTACGTGCATCCTACTTCCATTTGTCCAATTATTGTAAAGTTTCTATTCTGTATGATAGGCTGTTGCCATTTGAACTGTTTTGTTCTTGCTGTGTAGGTTTAGGGCCCTACCTTTTAGTAATATTCTTAGTAATAACATCATCCTAACCACTTAAAGGAGTTTTATGGTTAATCCCTGACAGATGGAAAAAGAGCCAGCCTGCCAGGAATATTCACAGGAAAGTCTAATCAAAGTTCAAGCACACATCCAAGGTTGTACCTTATCTGAATTTAATAGGCAGACACAAACCATCATAAATGAGTCTGTAAGGCTTAACTTTGAGTAAAAAAGCAGATGGCCTGGGTTGGCATGAGGCATCTTGCATTGCAGGTGTCACAGCTCATTTGCATAAGCAATTAATTGAATGAGAGATGAACACACATCTCAAGAATGAAACAGTACTTCACGTTCTAATCCATAGTGTAATCAAGAGTCCTCCCAGGAGTAAATGCCCTCATTTCCTTTCAGTCAACAAGTTCTGTTCTAGCTAGATCAATCGAAAATGTCTATGGGAAAGAATTGCCAAATAAGCTCTGCAGTTAGAATAAATCCCATTTTAAAACATCCTTGCTCTTCTACTAAGAATATCAGACTGTGTGACAGGCACCATTATCAGTGTCTTCCAGGCATTAACTCATTTCATCTTGTATTTTAGGTCCATGGTGTGGTGAATGACACAATCGCATTTGTGAAGAACATTATTACCATAGAACTTAACAGTGCAACAGATAATCCTGTATCTTTGGACTGTATGCTAAGCTGTAATTACAGAATTCCAGCTGGTAATTTTAAGATTTGCTGAAGTGATCATTTTGTGTAGCATCTCTGTTCTATCACTCCATTTCACAGACTAAGTGCCTAAGAATCAAGACTTTCTCTAGATCAGAGCTGGTAAGGCAGGTCTGTGACCCTAATCTCAGGTTCCAAGTCTAACATGCTGTGCTTTCAAAACTGACCCACTAAAGATTAAAGGAGGTATTTCTAGCACTGGCTGAGAGGTTTCACGAGGACATCCACCCTATAACCCATGGCTGAAGTTGTTGGTAGAAGGATGAAGACCCCTGTCACCAGTGTGAAGGCCGAGACCCTCGGTAGGTCTGACATCCATGCAAACCTTCCTGGCTGTGGGGACGCTGTGATGCGTTAAGCAGAAGGCAACCTTTTAACACCCCAAAGTATTTACCAGAGAGTTATGACTTTTGCCATCCAGGTTTTTATTTCTGATGTGGACTTTACTCAAATCAGTGTTTCCATATTTGCACAAACAATACCAAGAGTGCTTCCATTTCTCAAGGATAGTGCATTTCTTTCCTTTCATGGTATGCGTACCTTAGAACCAACTTGTTTTTGCTTTGGAATGTTCTTTGATGGCACAGTTCACCCAGAAGTTGATGTAAGCTGTCAGGGTCATACTGGCAAAGTCTTCACAGAGACAGCACTGTCTTTGAAGACCCCCCAGGCCCTTAGGACTCTCTTTTTCCTATCCCTGCCTCAATTCTTAATACTGGAGAAAGGGCTGGATTAACAGCTGTGAAAGCAGTTCACAGCCTGGGTCAGCAGAGTGGTTTCACAGCAGCTGTGTGAGATTTATCACCTTTTTAGTGTGATTTCCCTGATAAGCTTACTTCAGGATGTGTGTTTTATGTCCTCTCAAATTGTTGCACAGTTAGGTTAAACTCACAGTAAATAATACTCAACTCACTCACCTCAACACCACCCCACTCCTGAATGCAGTGGAGTGTTCACGAACTCTGTGTACTCTTATCTCATCAATCAGTTCTTGCACTGTAGAGGAGGAGAATCCATTCTATACTTACATGACTGAGATTTGAAAGGATATCTTACGAAGTAAACCCCCCTCCAAAAATTACCCTTAGAATCACTGGACATGGGAGAAGGGTAATTCCCTACTGAATTTTACCCCTACCACTTACCCAGCAAATATTTCAGCCAAAAGTCCTTTCCTTTCTCGACTAAAGATTCTTAATTATTGGTGAATTTGCAGTAGGATAATATTTGGGAGTTCTTCTGCAATACTGTGATAACCAAAACAATATTTTTCTCAACTTTCTGTTGCAGATATAGAACACCTGTTATGTAGTTTGCTGGATATTATGGGAGTTAAATTCTCATTGCTATAATCTGATGGCCAACAAACAAATTTGGAACAACTAGAGAACCAAAAACATGCTTAAATCTTAACTGGTGCAGAGATAACTTGCTTTAGGAGTCAGAGAATGGAGAGAGGACCAGGGCCCGTGGTCGGGGGTAGGTGCATGGAGAAGAACAAGAGCCAGGTGTAATAGGCCCACGGTTTTATGTACAGAAAAGGATAACTCCAAACTTGACTAAGTTAATGTAACACATGCATCTCCAGCAATCTGGAAGTCAGAACCTTTCTCTCACAGAGGGAGTTCCTGGTCAATAGGTCCTAAATATTCTCTAGTCCAGTAGGTGAAAAATCAGCTCTTTGGAACTGGAAGAAGGGTCTGTTACTGCGCTTGCTGGGTGCCTGTTGGTTTAAGTGAAGAGCATGGTAGAACTGAATGTCCCTGAGGGTGTTCTTATTCAGGGAGTCTAAGCTGCCTCCCACTTAAATGGGTTTGTGGCGACCTATTAGCTGCCATCAGCTGTGAACGCTGCTGGCACATGATCACAATGTAGAGAATTTGAAAAATTTCCCAGAACTGATTGTTCCAATTTGGGGGCTGCTCATGAGCCCACTCTTCCATTCAGCAGATTCTTATGAAGCACAAGTCACTGTGGAGTTGCTTTTAAACTGGTGTCCTAGGGTGAGTTCTTAGTTTCAGGTTATAAACTTTTTGAGGGAAAGTGATTAACCACTGGATGACTATAGTTATGGTGCTTGAGAATCTCTAACCTCAAAAGAAAACAGCATTTCATGTTCCATGTTTCTTTGGCTCCTAATTGGGTGTACATGATTCATCTTTAAGGTTTGTGTGTGTGTGTGTGTGTGTGTCCCTTTATGTCAATAGTGCTTGCAGGAAGATTTTCCTTTCCATCCCACACTTGTACAAGTGAACGCTGCATCTCAATGTTAAAAGGAAGCAGAGTCGGGAAAGAGTTATACATATATCCTCCGCTTTTTGAAAGTTCATGTTATACCATTTTGTTTAAGAAAGACCTATGTCAATACCTGTTTTTTGCTAACCGAAAGAAATCTAAAAGCAGAGGATTTTGTCTTTTATGAAAATAAGATGAAAAGCAAAAAAAGAGAAAGAAAACAGCCTTCCGTGTTGGTCTTGCAGCGAAGCACTGTCGAGGCAGCGCACACCCTGAGCGGCCAGAGCCACCCCACCGAGCTTCTTCCCCAGAAGCCACACTCAGCTTCTCAGCCTCCAGCCACCACAGCTTTGAACTGTGTCTGTGAGCATCTGTGCTTTCTCGCTATGTATTTTGAGCATTTCTTAGCAAGATGTGTCCTAAGGTCTCGGAAAAGCGTGAGAGGTTATTTTTTCGGTCTGGGAATGCTCAGAAATCTTGCGTATAAATGAATGGCAAATGCTTCTTATTGGGGGGTGGGGGTGGGGTGGCTGTACCTGAAGTGCTCAGCAGATATGGTATTCAAGCCTTAACCTGTTTTGAAAGATGGTATATGCCAGTAGGGGAGAGACTATTTCTGGAGGAAACTTCCATGGTGAATACCCAGCAAAAGTAAGCTTTTTAAACTTGCATCTGACCCTAAAAGCATATTCCAATAGAGGCCAGCTGAATTGAGACACTCTTTCAGGCCCTGGACTATTTGGCCATTGGAGTCCATGAACTTGCTGCAATTAGCGAAAGAAGAATTGAAAGGCTGTGTAACCCGTCCCTCAGCGAGCTGCCTGCCTTCCTGGTGGCAGAAGGTGGTCTGAACTCTGGCTTCATGATCGCCCACTGCACAGCTGCAGCCCTTGGTAAGCACACTGCCCTTTCCCAGGGCCAAGTCTGTTCATCTAAGGGCCTTTCAGTTTTACCTAAAAGTATCAGCTTTTGTCCCTGAATGAGATCTAACTTTTCACCATTCTATTTGCATCCATCCTCTCTCAATACAAATGCACAGCTTGTTTTTTT
This sequence comes from Smutsia gigantea, assembly GCA_032199065.1. NCBI lineage: Eukaryota > Metazoa > Chordata > Mammalia > Pholidota > Manidae > Smutsia > Smutsia gigantea. The sequence continues at coordinate 48,108 of JAVSCE010015721.1, read as the reverse complement.
AGTATTTTTTAGAAAAATATATAAAATAACACCTAAACAACATACGCTGAAACATAATCACACACTAAGGAGGTTGTAAATAAAGAGGTTTCCACAATTTCTCCGTTGGTTGCAAATGACATCACATATGAACTTAAATCTTTGTAGCCTTTACCTTAATCTCAATTTGAAGACTATCAGAAGGAAAAAGACAAAGATGTTTCTAGTTAATGGGACGACCTGAGCTGACCTGAATGATCAAACAGTGGATAATTCCATTAGCTACACCAACCACTAAAACCGTTAAGATGTGATTTCAACATGTAAAAATGCTGGTAGGATGCAAGATGCCCTCTATGAAAATCGAGCTTCAGTATACCTGATTTCTGACTTAAGACTGTAAGGGACAGATAACACATCAAAATAGGGTCTGGCACCAAGGGTTTCATTTCTGCTTACTCAATTGTCAACAGCAATACCACAAGGCAGGTACCATTGTTACCTCCATTTTACAGACGAACACCTGCAGACCCAAGAAGTTAAGTGGCTTATCCCAGATTGCACAGCTCGTAGGAATTTAAGTAAAATTTAAAACCAGGCATTTTTTTTATCCCACATCTGTGCTCTTACTGCAATTAACAAAGATTTCAGTTTAATCAATACTTAATCCTAAAACATGGTTGCCAAATTTAAAATAGAAGCGCAGGATGCCCAGTTAAATTTGAATTATTTGGGACATACTTGTGCTAAAAAAATTATTTTTTATCTGAAATTCAAATTTAATTGAGCATCCTGTATTTTTTCTGGCAAACCTACCCAAGAGGCAGGATAGCATTATGGTTAATTAAGAGCATAGATCCTGAGTCCAAATTTTCCAGCAGTGTGATATGGAGCGAGTTTCTTAATCCTGTTGACACTCAGTTTACTCCTATGTAAAATGGGGATGAAAATTTTACCTAATGGGCTGTTTTCAAGATTAAATGAATTAATGCATGTGAAGCCTTAGAACTGTGCCTGGCATGTTGGAAGCACTAAATAATTAGTTGCTATTAATACTACTCCTAACCCCTCCTTCATCCAAGCCTCACACTGAAACTCAACACACATAACCAACAAGGAGCCACAGAACTAATCTTCTCTGTCCAGTATATTCTTTTGGCTCACTTACCTTTTAAAATGCCCCTTTCAAGGTAGCAATTTTTTGCATTAATATGGAGGGATTGTGGTAATTGATTTCTAGAAAACATGAGGGACTTTGGGAAGCCTCTTTGATTCCTACTAAAGTTGTTTAGCTTGCTTTCATTAATGAAACTGGAGATTCCTTTATTTGGTACTTGAAAGTTATCTTTCTGAACGAGCCTCCCCACCTCCTGTTTGTCCACACAGCAGGTATAGGATCCCAGGACCTGGGACTTGCAGTGCTGAAACCCAGGAAGTCCTGGTCAAACCAGGACAAGTTGCTCACCCAAGTTTATATCTGAATCATCTCACAGTCCTGCATAACATTGAAAACAAATGAAGCTTCACTCAGAGCCACTTTCAAGGTCACAAAAAAGAGGGGGAAAATCTCTGAGTTTGACCTTTCCTGGTTTTTGAACCTGGAGAGTAGGAACTTTGTTATTTCAAGTGTGGTCCTCAAGGTGAAAGTCTGGCCATCCCCTGGGAGTTTGCTAGAACAGCAGAATCAGGCCCCATCCAACACTTAGTTTAACAAGATCAAGTGATTCATTTGCACAATGGAGTTGGAGAGACACCCATCTAGGCCATCTCTAGGATTCCTCCCACATCCTCGAGTTATCTCTGGCAGTCATGAAGCCCTTGCTTAAACCCAATACAACCACTTGTCATCACTGAAAGTCTGAACTGTTAATTTTGCTCAAGATCTGTGGGTCTAGACCAGATACCCCCAAATCACGCCTGAATTCTAACCCTGCGTCCTCTGGTGACACAACCAGGAATATTGTTCTCGAGTACCTGGAAATGACCATCACATTTTTCTCCTAGTCTTCCTGGTGTGCTAAATGCTTCCAGTGTTTTTAACTTGGCTTTGTGATATTAGGGTTCCCATCTAGGTCTTATCTCAAAACTTACTATAGCCTTAGAGTCCATCTCAGATTAGGAAAAAACAACCTGCATCCTCTTCCTAAAATAATTTCGGACCCTCTGGTGCTTGGATAATGACCAGGCCCTTCAGGAACCCAGCTCCTGGACAGAGTATTCCATGCCTGGGCACCTCAGGAAGCCAGAAGGCATTTTGGCAGCTTTTCCGATTAGAAGCATACTCAACCTGCACTGGCCTCTTGCAGTTTCTGAGAACAAGTCTCTGTGCCACCCTTCGTCTGTGGACTCCCTCTCCACCAGCGCTGCCACTGAGGACCACGTCTCCATGGGAGGATGGGCAGCGAGGAAGGCCCTCCGGGTCATCGAGCACGTGGAGCAAGGTAACCCCAGCCACTCCAGGATGTCGGGCCCCACTGATAACCTCCTACCCGGTGGTCCCCAACGGGACAGCTGGCCTGAAGCATCAGCCTCATCTGGGCACTTGTCAGGAAGGCAGATTCTCAGGCCCCACCCAACACTGTTGAATCAGAAACTTTAGGGAGAAGAGAACCATCTAGGTTTAACAAGCCCCCCAGGTGATACTGATGTTCGCTGAAGATTAAGAAACACACCTACTGGTGAAGCTGCTTCATTGCCTGGCCTTTTTTTCTTTTTTAATGAGACTTTTACAACATATTTAAAAGTGGTAAGATTAGTACCATAAGCCCTCATATGGTACTCTGATTCAAGCTTCATTCTTTCTTTTACTTTTATCAAATTACCTTCAAGCAAGTCCCTCTCACATTATTTCCTTCCAACATACTTTCTCTCTTACATACACACACTTATCCACCATGATGCCATTTCACAGCCCACAAAAATCAACAAGAAGTCTTGGTAACACCACTAAATACAAATTCAAAATTTCCCATTTATCTCCATGATTTTACAGTATGTTTGTTCAAATCAGGATTCAAGGCCCATGTTTTAAATTTGGTGGTCAAAGTGTTAAGGTTTTTTTTTTTTATCTAAATGAGTCCCCTCTCCCTTTTTCTTCTTCAGGCCACTGACTAGTTAAAAAAAAAACAGCTCGGTTTTCTGATAGAGACTGACACTCTGGATTTGCTCCTTAGATTCCTTGTGGTATTACTTTTAACTTGTTCTCTGTCCCATGCATTTCCTGTACGTTACTGTTGGTACTAATGGCTTGACAATTTTTAGATCCAGCCTTTTTGGCAAAGATACTTCATAGGTGCAGCTATATTAGGCCAAGTTCTCCCAGCCTTAATTACTGCTTGTTTTGTTTTTTAAAGAGGATTTGCCTTCCTTGGGGCACTGTTATCTAAGTTCCTAAGTTTTTGCAACTGTGTTGGAAGCAGTTATCTGACAAAACAGCACTGCTGTGGTTCCCCTTCTCCACGGGGGAACATTACCAGACCCCCCGGTTGGACGCTTGAAACCACAGGTAGCACCAGACCTTCTATATACTGCTTTTTCCTGTACTTACATACCTTATGGTCAAGCTTAACTTGTAAATTAGGCATGAAAAAGATTAACAATAACTAATACTAAAACAATAATTATAAAAATAGACTGTAATAACAGTTATGTGAATGTGGGCTCTCTCAAAATATCGTATTTACTGCACTCACCCTTCTTGTGGTGACTTGCGGCGGGAGCATGCCTGCGAGTGGACGCAGTGGGGGGAATGACGAGCGCACTGTCAGGCTTACCGACCCTCGGACGCCGCGGCGGGGGAGGATCACGTGCTTCCCGTGGCAGTTGACACGTAACAAACCCGGAGAGCAAAACCAGTTCTGGCTCTCACCGCCGCCGCTGTCCGCCCGGTTCCCTGGGCTGGAAACCCAGCGTTACCCTTGTGCCTGCCGAGGACCCTTCCCTACCTCAGCCCCGGCTTCCCGCGGCCCTTCTGCCTGCAACCGTGCGCTCCGAGGGTTCACGGGGTCCGCTCCCTCACTCCGTCTGCCAGCCGCGCGTTTCACCTCAGCTGCCTTCCTGTCTGCCCCGGCTAAACGGCACCTGCCATTCTTTCCCTTTGTTGTTACTGTTTTTCTAATAGCGCTCAGTACTCCTGAAATACTTAGGCTTGCCTTTCCCAGTAGAATGTGAACTCTGCAAGGGCAGGTCCCGTCTGCCTTGATCCCATCCCAACCCAAGGTGGCCGTAAAAAGCCAGAACAGTGCCTGGCACAGACTTGGTGTTCAAATGTTGGCATGGCCATAAAGTTGGTACTATAGGCCTGAAGTCTACATGCAGCTCATCTGAGGTCGTTCCATACGTTTATATCAAGGAGGTGCTGTTAAGAGCAACAAAAAATGAATTGGCCGTTTGTATTTCAAACATGCTCATTGTTACTTCAGTTTGCTTTGATTGCAGAGATTAAACAAATGCCTATAAATCTTATAATCCAGTGGTGCTGGATATAAAGTACAAGCACCTGATTATTACAGTACCTAGTGATTCTTCACTGCATAGAGGACACAGAAAGAGAATAATTCCATTTGGTTGGGATGGTAAGGCGTCTACCATCTGAGCACAGTGGATTAGCAGTGAATGAGATATTCTTCTCTCTGCCCTCTTGGAAATTAGTCTAACCAGAGACGCAGACCTCGGGCAACAACATGACAACTCTTTGTAACACTTAGCAAAATTCTGACTAAAGAATAGCATTCTAGGAGGATATAATTGAACCAGATCTAGTCTGACGGGATGAAAAAAGGCATCTCTGAAGAAATATTTAATATTAAGACCCAAACAACAAATGGAGCCTGCTAACTGCAGGGAGGGATGCAGTAGATGTGCACAAAATAAAGTATCCAGGATGCATTGAACTGGGACAAATGAAGAAGGGCAGCATGCTCTGCATGGAGGTAGCTGAAGGCTTCTTAATGTAAGGACAGAATAATATCTGAGACAAAACCTTGAGAGGCATTGCATTTAGGGGGAAAGAGGACCTGAAACATAATAACCCACTGGAGGAAGGAGGGGAACCTTTTCAAAGGAAGCAGCTTAAAATGCTCAAGGTGGCAGAGATCTGGAGTGAGAGGGAGACTGAGGCCCAAGAAATGAGCAGAGACATCTCAGAGCCTGAGGATATGGGGTCACAAGAACAATCTTTTCTTAGTGAAAGGAATACAAATATAAACTAGCCTTGGGTGTCAATAAAAGGAATAGCATCCGGTTTTAAAACTTTGAGGACATTCTTGCAATATATCTAAGTAGGACTACTATATATTTGCTTAGGATAGTTTTAGTTCATGGGAATTATGCTATATGTTGGTGTGAAGGTGAAGAAAAGAGTCATGTAAAACCAGGTGTTTCTGTGATTCTTAGCATATTTTCAGTGTGTGTAAGTTTTTGGAAGGGAAGGTTGAAAGTAGTTTTTAGGCCACTGAATGTCAGCTTATTTCAAAATAAATGAGAACAAGATAAAGAAATCCAACTAAATCAAGATACTGTGGACCTTTGAATTTGTAGCAATGACATAGTGGTTTTTAAAATCCCAATCCATGATCTCAGGGAGAGTGGCTGCTTGTGGAGAGCAGCCAAGAGCGCTTAACAACATGTCCCCAACATGGTGACCAGGTGCTCCTGACAGGTCTCACAGTTACCTGGAAAACCCACCTAAGACGCTGCGTGTTATCTGCACTAGTGAAATCTGCCTTTTTCCCTATTTGCATCCTCCAACCACGAGGCCAGGTTCATGTCATGTAGGCAGGGGAAGAAATCAGAAAGACTACGCAATTCTAATCGTGAGCCCCAGTTCTATTAAAGAAGTGTGTGAACTTTATTTAGTGAGAGGCTTTACTTCTTGAAGTTTCCAATTCATCAGGGGAGGATGAGATGCAAAGTTTCTTCCAGGTTCGAAATGGATTCAGTAACTTCATCCTCTCCCATTGTGACCTGTCTGTACTCAACAGGGTTTGTAATGCACTTCATAAATTTAAAAAGAAGTCAGGTGTTTTTAATACTCCATTTCGGTTAAGTACTTGAATCATCTGCTCACCTTTAAACTTTGAAGTTATTTTCCTGGAATAATGGAATCCAAAGTGGTTAAATTTCTAAATAAATTTCTGTTAAAAATTCTTCATTAGACTGTATCAAGTGTAGAAACATTTAGATATCTCTACATTTTGAATTGATTCCAAGGGATGGTACATTTAGTAAGAGTTCTTAGCTAGGAAAAGATTGTGGGAAGATTGTTTTCTCAGAAAGTTAAAGTTGGCAAGATAGCAGTTTCTAGGATTTCAGTTTTAGTGGTGTTGGAGGCTTGAAACAGACATTACAGAATTAGTCCCAGGGCGACCAAGGACTCATTTGCTCAATCCTCTGACGAAGGTCTATGTGCCTGGTATTTCAGGACAAAGGGAACAGCAAGAATAAAAGCAAACAGAACTTTACAGGAAGGTGGAAATAGGAAAGAGATGTCATCCATCTTGATCAGTTGAGGTAACCAGGGGACACTGTGATTTTCACCTGGAGAGCGCTCCCTTTCTCACCATTAAAGATACAGCCAAGAGGTTAGAAAAGCAGATTCAAAATGGTAACCAAATACCAAGACACTTCATTCCACCAACAGACAGAGAACCAACCATGGGTTAGCTGGCGAGTGATGGTCGTCACCTTCCATGTGATTCCTGTGCCTCAAGCATGAAGTCAGACTTTAATCAGCCCTCCTCTACCTTTCTTGTTTTAGTGCTGGCCATCGAGCTTCTGGCAGCCTGCCAGGGCATAGAATTTCTACGCCCCCTGAGAACAACTACTCCCCTGGAGAAGGTCTATGACCTGGTGCGCTCTGTTGTAAGGTAAAGACAAACAGGTCCCTGGAAGTGACACCATCTGAGAACTGTGAACCCTGGCGGCGGTTAATGTTTGGCTGACGCTTTGGTGTGTTTTCTCCGTAGGCCCTGGATAAAAGATCGCTTCATGGCCCCAGACATCGAGGCAGCCCACAGGCTGCTCGTAGAGCAGAAGGCAAGCTGGCTTCTTGGCTTATTTCTTAGTTTTGGGACATTATGGGAGAGCAAAGTGGGAGTGGGGAGTGAAAAAACATCTTCTTATTTTTTTGTTTCCTGTCTATGCGGTGGAAATGAACAAAAAGGTATGCATGTGATTTTCAAGGCTCTTTGAACAAACTATTCGATAAACTCTTCAGCATCCCGTGTGGCCCTCAAATATTGACTATCTAAAGATTAGAAGCTGAAATGAATTTTAAACAGAGTTGTGGGACAAGTATTTGTGGGGAGAAAAATGAGATGAGAGCTTCATGGACCCCCTTCACCAAGAATGTTCCCTTTCATTCAAAAGTACTCTGAGTTTCTGTGATGCCATCCCCACCACCACTGCCTGGTCTGAGCGACTGCCGAGATGTCAAGAGAAACTGAGCAGGGCCGTGGGCCTGTCCAGTGCACCAATGGGTCGCCCATCATCCTGAGTGAGCTGTGGGTTCTCCTGCGGCTCATCGCCTCTGGCTACATTGGCTAGAGACTGGTCTGATAGGGACAGATGCCTTGCTGGCTGACTCATTTTTAAAATATATTTTTTAAAGTTTTTTAAGCCCTTCATAGTAACATGTGGGTGTCATGTTCCTTAGAATTGCCTGATTTCCCCTGGCCCTTGGAGAATGATTTCTCCCTTTGCACTTCACACCTGTCACTTCCCGGTGTGCTCTGAACCCTTTGAGGGGGAAGCCCCTGCTTGCTGCCAGCTTCAGGGCTTGTAGAGAGGTGTGAGAGGTTAGCCTGTTTAAAAAATTGAAATATTACTGACATATATTAGTGTCAAGTGTACAGTATGATTAGATATTTATTTTTATATATTGCAAAGTGATCACCATAAGTCTGGCTAACATCTATCACCATATAAACTTGTCTTGTGATGACAACTTTGAAGATCTAGTCTCTTGCCCACTTTTAAATATATGATTCAGTATTGTTAACTGCAGACACCATGCTGTATGTTACACCCCCAGCACTTATTTATAACTGGAGTGGAGCTGACATTCTCAGTTGTCCCAGGTGGCACTCCTGGTCCACCTGCCACACTTGGAGCAGCAAGGGTGTAAAGAACAGAGCACCGGTGCCGAGGAAATAGAGCAATTAGGGAATTCACTGCCTTTTATCACTCCAGGCTTGCTTTAGAAACATAGTCCTACCCTGGGGCAACTTTCCTTCAATCTGTCCACACTGAATTCTCTAGGTTTAATTTGTTGGCTTGTTTTGCTTTAGAAGAGTAAGCAACCGGAAACCTTCATGGTAACTTTAGGCAAGTTTTGGACTTTGTATTTTAGAAGCTGTGAATGCAACCGAAGATCAATTGACACAGATTATGTGTCAAATGGCTTATAATAAAAACAAGTCAACAGCGACCGCATGGCTAGTCACGAATAGATAATGTGTTGACTTAGATGAAGTTGATGTTTAATGGCGTATGAAAACAGTATTAACCACCATTTTGACTTTGTTTTGTCCTTGTTTCTCAGGTGTGGGAGGTAGCTTCACCATACATCGAAAAATACAGAATGGAGCATATTCCAGAATCAAGACCTGTTTCTCCAACAGCCTTTTCCCTGGTATCTCTACACAAGAAATCCACCAAAATCCCAGAGTCTGGAGATCTTTAATGGGTTTTGTCTTGGATTAGCAGATTAGATGGTACTTAGTTTAAGAACAAACACTGCTATGTTGAAGGAAAGACCTGAGGATTTTCCTGGGTAGATCAATCCATTATATAATTCAGTTTTTCAAAAACCTACTTTGGTGAGGCTGATGACAGTATTCCAGTTGCTAAATCCAGTACTGTGTTCTTGTTCACCTGGTTCAAAACATGGAGTTTTCGGATTTACAGGGGTTTTCTTTGTCTTAACATCAGCAGGCCACTTACTCTTAAGGGTAAGAAGAATAACCACAATTGCATAGATTTTTTTTTAAATTAAACTATCATTGATATACAATATTACGTTGGTTTCAGATTTACAACACAGTGGTTCAACAGTTGCCCATATTATTAAATCCTCACCCCGTCTAGTGCGGTCACTATCTATTAACAGAGTAAGATACTACAGAATCATTAATTGTATTCTCTGTGCTGTACGACCGTTCTCGTGACCAACTTATATTGTGATTGTGAATTATTCGGCCTCTTTATCCCCCTCCCCCCTCAACCCACCCCAACTTCCCCCCCTTGGTAACCACTGGCCCCTTGTCAGTGTCTATGAGTCTGCTAATTGCATAGATGTTTTACCATTCGATAAACTCAAATACTAAAACAGACTGACGGCATTTAAAAAAATATTGGACATCTGTGGGGTTTTTTTTTTTTTGGCTTTGACATGCTCTCTACTAACTTTGGCTGGCTGTACTATGCCATGATATGACAAATGTTCCTTAATTTCTTTCATAAACAAACACTGATTTAAATCATAATTTGACCTTAAGCTGCTCTTTCTTCTATTAATTGAATCATAGTAAAGAATAATTAATAGGTCAATGAGAGGTTTTGTGTAAAGGAGTTAAGGAATGAATACACTGGTATTGGAGTGGCTCTTACTGAACCATGCATTTCATACTTATCATATATCAACATACACAACAAAAACAGGACCCAGATGCTTATACTGCGGTTGGAAGTTAGTATTACCACTTCATTCCTGTTAATACTCTATCCACATTCTTAAAATAACCCTGTGTTTAGCAGCCTCCTTGTATCACACATAAGGAATCTGATGTTCAGAAGTTAACCAGCCCCCCTGTAATGGTAATCATTAAAATGAGGCTCCATCGGCAAAGGTCAGATGGGGACCTAAGTTGAGTTACCCAATTTGTTTTTTTTCCCAAAAAAGAAGATAAAGGACCTCCTGGGATGGCTTAAGTGTAATTGTCCAGAGGAGGGATCTTGGCTTTGTAAGGCTAAGATCTGTGACTTTGCTCTCATCTGTGCAAACATGTGCACGGCACTCCAAGTGCAGGAGCCTGAAACCATGGCTCTGAAAACTGCAGTTGGTCAAGGAGAGACACGCGTGCCAGCTGGCCTCCCTGACTACAGCCTAACATGGGTCCAACAGTCTATTTCACAATAGAGTTTTCACTCCTTAGATCGCACCTTGTCCACAGGAAAGGGGGAAACAAAGTGAAAACTGCTGCCTGCAGCAATTCAGCGAACCAAAAATGTGCCGAGGAACCTGCTTACCAAAAAGCTCTTCTTGGTGCTCTTCTTCGCTAAAATGTAAATGCATGAATGAGGTTTATTCATTCTCATCCATGAGCTGCAGTTGAGCCAGTAAATAAACCCAGGAGACTGATGGTTACTCTTGGCTCCAATGTGGGCAGTACTGGATTCCCACAGGGTCTTCTGGGGCACTTGTCACTGAGATTTCTACACAGCTCTGTTACTGACATCACCTACCTTCAGGGGAATTTCAAGGTAAATATGGAATAAACTAAGTCTCAGTTGTCTTACATTGTTCCTGTAGTCTTACAACAGAGTTAACTGCAATTAGTCAAGTGTCTGAAAGATTTATCAGTGAATCTTAAGGTGTTAAAAAGTATCTTTAGGACACGTGATTTACTCAGGACAGTTTCTCTCTTTCCCATGGAGCAGCAGGAAAAGAGTTAGAGGCATGGTGACTTCCTCCCAGGCGTGCTTGCTGGGCTGTTTACTCGCTGTCCCAGGGTGGCCAGAGGGAAAGCCACAGAGGGCAGCAGCTTTCACTGCGACACACTGGCTGATGTCCTGCTGGCCAACGCACACGTCAAGCCCAAGTCAAACTGGGAGAGTAATCAATACTCAAGGGCATGGGTATGTGATTTGGGGGCGTTACTGGAACAATCTACCCATACAGAAAAATCCCATAACTGGAGAAATTTGAAAGAAGATATTTTTCATTACTATACAAAACTTCAGTCTCATTTCTAGATCTGGTCAATGGATTATTATCTTTTTATTAAACCTAATTATCTCATGAACAGCTTGATCTTTGTGCATTTGGGGGGTTACTTTGGTTGAAGATATACGTTTCTTAAATGTGAACACTGAAAATATGCCATAAAACAAAACCAAAAAAAGAGAGGATATTTGTTTCAGCTCAGGGTGTAGGCCTGGTTACAGACAAGGTAGTCACCTTCCCTTTGTTTAGTGATCTGTTCAAGCAATGGCTCAGGCTGCAGTTTGGACCAACGAGAGAATTTTAACTGGAGGCTTCAATAAAACATGTTCTGTCCAGACAGCGATGGCAGCCAGCCTTCTCGCCCTCTGGCTTCACCAGAATGGAGCCTGTGGCTGCCGACAGCCAGCCCGGCCCAAGCGGGGGTCTGACCAGGGGATGATGTGGATAGCAAATGACAGGGAGGGGAGGAATCTGGGTCTTCAGCATGACCGAGCTGGAACCAGTCCTTTCTGCGAATTTCCAAGGGTGAGCTAAAAAGCTTCCTTAATTTTCAAGCCAACTTCAGTCAGGTTTTGACCCTTGCAGCTGTTAGCGTCCTACCCCCCACAGACCCTGTTGGTGACGGGCACTGTACTGAGGCTATGGCGCAGCAACACAGCATGTGGCTCTGTATTCAAAGGCTTTCCATCTAGTTGGAACATGAAACGGCAATTACTGCACAAAGCGTGTGTCCTAGAGGAAAAGACACAATACCCTCAGCACCTCTGGATCATCAGGGAGGCTTCCCGGGAGAGGTGACTGAGCTGGGCTTTGAGGGATGGGAGTCAGAGAGAAATGTAAGGTCAATTTCAGTGTCAGGAGACATTTATGCCAGGAAATCAATTCTGTTTGCTCAATTTCCACCGTTAAACAAATGGTGACCAAAAAGGCCTGGCTCTTGCCCTCAGAGCTCATAGCCTAGGCAGTGGGCCAGAGGGTTAAACCAACAATAGCCACGCGTAGCAGGAAGATGGGAAGGTTGGGTAGTAGGTAGAGGCCAAGGGTGTGCATTTGTAGCTAAGCTCGCATGAGTTGCAAGAGCTTATGGGTCACTGGTCTGGGAGGACTAAGACAGTTCCAGGTGGCCACGCTCTGCTTGCATTCAAAGAAGATATGAATGCTGTGTGTTTAGAGTGAATGTCTTTTAGAGATAAAATAGGATGATGCACTTCACCTTCTTATTCCATAGGTGTAAGGGCATACTTCTGTGTGGCTTGGGTTCCAGGATAGATTTAATATTTAGTTTTAGCCTTTATATCTATCTCCAGCATCCCAAACTCCCACCCCTGACTGGGTGATTGGCCACAGGGAAGGCATCACCCACAGCACACAAATGCCTCCCATATCCCCTCAGGACTCCTTCACCAAGCATGGGAGGCACAGAACTCCAGAGACCCCACGCTACTAGCTAGTGACAGCAATGTGCTGTGTTACCCTTGGCCTCCCAACAAGTGGTATCTGTACTTGATTTATGTCAGATACAGTAAAGCCTCATTGATTCAGGCTCAATTAACCTGAAATGGGTGATAATGTGGATTGTTAATATTTACTTCTCATATCACTCCTTTAGGAATAGGACAGTTAGTAATGCAGTTGTGATAAGGATGACTCAACATTTTAAAGGATTTCAAGTAAACTCGGAGGGCTTTAGAAACACCTATTTATATAACCATCCACTCTTTCTTTATGAATGATTATGTAATTTGTTCACTTCCCGAAAAACTCTAATAGACAATGCCACTGATCTACTTCCAGGTCTGTAAACAATAACAATAATAGTGTCAGCAAATATTTATTATGACCTACAAATTATTATTTTTTAATATATGTGTTATGTAAAGTATCAAAGACTTAAAAACAATTTTAAAAGACTACGTTATTGGATTTGGTCAAAATGCACCCGTTATAGGAAGGCCCCTAAACCCGTAAATAAAATGATGAGACTTGAATGCTGCTGTGAAGCTCCACTGCTAGGGTTGAGAAGAAATTACAAGAGAGGGACACCCCCCCCAAGAGGACCCTAATGTATTTGAAAAGCATCTAGAAAGACAAATTGTGTTGATAAAGGAAAAATCACTTGCTTGTTACAGAAAGCTACACTTTAGCGTAATGTGGATACAGCACTTGGATTTCCCACCATTCCCCAATTTTCACTAACTAAGGGTTAAAAGCTGAAATTTGCAAAGAAGAAACCAAATGGGAATTTCAAGTCATGTCTACTTAATTGGCAATTTGCTTTTTTCCCAGAAAGGCATTTTTGTGAGACTCCATCATATGAACCTTCAGAATATTTGTGACAAATCTTTGTGAAATTATTTAATGTTTTGATATTATCATCACAATTGGTTTACTTGTTTATATATCTAGGTGCACATTACATTAAAATAAATTAATCCCTTGGTTTTTTTTTAATGGATTAATAAAACACTGAAATTTCAGTGAGATCATTCTAGTAAACTGCTAGGGTATTTTAACTTTTAATATCACTGTATTGACTTATTTTATACAGTCAAAGAGACTTCTCATTCCTTGCAGATCTATCATTTTTTATAGATGATTTTTCCTTTAGCTATAACATACTCAATTAATTCATGATGGCCTCCAAACTGGTAAATCAAATGCTCCCATCTGGAAAGAAATCAAACATTAATGCATACCAGTCAAAATAATCACTGTGTCAATAAATGCTAGTTTAAAAATACAGTATCTAAAAATGTCTTTATACCTCTTCATTGATATTTGGGCTTTTTAAAAAATGGTAGATTACTATAATAATCAGTCTATGATAAACCAAATATTGCTTAGCAAATATTTTGATTCACGAATGGTAACATCAGCATTATTTCCAATAGAGAGTGGTTTATGATCATGGGGAGAAGAATTATAGAGCCACTCCCTTCTGCTAAACATGACGTCCAAGGGCTGTGATAAGTTTGCTAGGGTCAGGGAATCAGGATTTAAAACAATAGTGAGACTCATACTAATGCTGGTGGCAGCAGACTGTGAGTGAGTCAAACAAAACCAGGGGCAGAAGAACTGAAGCAAGGCTTTTAAAGGGATCCAGTAGGAATGAGACGTCAGAGAGAATGAATTAGAACCAGGGCAACACACCAGTCAGGGCATGCTGGCCCAGCACAAGCAGATCAGAACCCAAGCAAAGAGCAGAAACACATGCCAGAGGGCACAACCAGTCCAAAGTACAAGTAAACAGAACAGAAACCTGGAGATCTATGACAGATGTAGGACGATGAAGAGACCAGAAGAGCTGGTTCACCCTGTAATTTAGGACCTGTAGGGAGATGTTCTGGTTAGAAAGGGGTGAGGATAAAAGACACTGGGTAACTTCTGAGCCTACACAGAGCCTGACACTAATAATTAGTGGAAAAGGGATTTAAACCAAGTCTACATACTACAATGGGCATAAAATAAAGTAGCTCAGTTGGGAAAGCACTCACCTGGATGAGTTGATGATAATGAGATCTCCCTGTTTACCGACTTCCAAAGATCCATGTGTGTGAGATTTTCCCAGCGCATAAGCTGCATTGATGGTGGCAGCGGCCAAGGCCTCAGGCATGGACATTCTCATGTTCACGCAGGCCAGATGCATGACCACTGGCTAAGGCAGGAAGAGAAAAGCGTTGGAGGAAAGTTACAAAACGGCAACTGCTACTTAAGACATTTCTCACCACAGCACAAATAATGGAAGTGAAGGTAGAACTGCCTAAACTGGTATGAAAAATGTAAATTTACACATAAAGATCTTACGCTTTTGAAAAGATTCCTTTATTATAGAGATCACCACCCACATATATTTAATATTTATTTACAACTGTGCAAGCCCACTTACTGTACAAGAGGAAGCTCACCTCCACACTTGCTTACTAAAACTTTATGCTCTTCCCCAAGAGGGCTAATGGGTTATTGGAAAACCACAATGCCAGGACTGAATCCAAAGATCATGCAGACAGAACCGTCTCTCTTCTCTCTGTGCCTAGGGGCATTCACGTAGCCCAGAAATAGCCAATTACACGGCTGTCCCCACATTTTTTTGTTTCCCAGGAAAATATTTTTAGATCTTTGATACATTTTAACAGTTAGTAAGTATTTTTAAATTAGTTATATACTTGGTAGAAGGTTGACACTCTGCTCAGTAAAGGCACATTAAAAATAATTACCATTGAAAAGCAATATGCATTAGGGTTGAAATCACTGCCCAGGGCAACTATTACCCCTTCATCTAACATCTTCCTGGCTCGAGGCTGCTTCAGTCTAAGGGGAAGGAAAAAAAAAATGTCAGTCTTAGAAGTGGAACTGTTGTAGATGTTGAGAATGGAAGCTGACTTAAGATATCCAAACCCTTCATGCTCTGGGAGAAGGAACAGAAATTTCAGGATGAGTGATTTGTGGTGGCATTAGGTGGAACCTCAGGACTCCTGATTTTTATCATTCTGCTTTTGAAACTACTTGGCTATGACTGGTTTCTTTAATTTGGGATTGTTTATCTCAGCAATATTTATAAACATTCAGAGATTCTTGCTAAGGAAGAAAAATATAACTTTTAAAATTGTTTTCAAATATAACTTTGAAATAAAAATAAACCTTTTTTTTGATTCCTGAATATACATAAGTAATGATGTTAAAATAATGTTATTTTTATTAACTTCTGTCTTGCAATTTTTTTAATCCATCGCTCTCTCCCTCCTTTTTGGGGAAGGAGGAGCCTCAAATATTTTGTAGGCCATTTAAAATCTTGAAGTCCCTAGAATCTAATATGTAAAATGTTTGCGCATCTCCCTGACCTCCTTTGCAAAGTATTATCTATTCTTCAGGACCTGACTCAAAAGTTATGTCAAAGATAAAGCCACACTCTGGCTAAAAGGGTGAGGACGGATTTTATTCAGTTAGTAAGTATTGCAAAAGGGAAAATAATCCAGTGCAAACTGAACCCAACTTTGATTTCTGTAGAAATCAAACTGGATGTCCTGGAGGACAAATATCTGTCACTGGATCCCAGTGCCTAGAACAGTGCCTGACAAGTAGTGAGCCCCCAAAACACATGTTGTACATGACTTAATAAAGTACTGGGAGTTCACAGACTCCTGCCCTTGAAGCATTCCCTGTCTATGACTGCCAATTTGCCGGACCACTTAAACAATGTTTGTCAGCTAGGAAGATGTATGTGAGGAGGAGGGTGAGCAGAGATACACAGCAAGGAAAGGGTAGAGCTTAAAATTACCCTCCAGGTCATTCTGATGCCCTCTCCTCCCCTTCCAGAACTGCTAAGGAGAAAAAAATGTGAGGCTGTGGAAGAGTTACGGAAGCTCCAGAAAAACTAAGGTGAGTATGTCTTGAATACATTTAAATATTATATGCAAAGATGCAAAAAATAATGATTACAGGAGCCCTCAAGTGGCACAAGGCAATAGTTTTTCTGGAAATGAGTGAGGGAGTTCAGGGTACAGCCGAAGGGCCCTGAAGGTTCTTCCTGCTGGAGATCAGAAAAACAGAGGAGCAGAGAAGCCAGAGAATGTGGCATTCTCTCTGGTTGCCCCTGTCATCCAAACAGGGTGCGAAACCCGCCTTGTGATGATGGCCGATGGCGGCTGCTGCAGGCACAGGACAAAGTTCAGACTTTTAACACTGAGCTGCCCTTCTGTACTCCACGTCCTAGATTTTTCTCACTCTGATGAGATTCAAGGTAAGTTAAAGGAATCTTTTCTTTTGAAAACTTATTCCTTGGGTGGTGGAAAGTTAACCAGATTAAATATTGATTGATGACTACTGAGATTCGCAAGAAAAGCAGTTGGTCATATGGAGAACAGTTATTGATGGATAGTTCTTGGTTGCAACGTACGTTACATCTGTTTTAAATTAAGATAAAAGTAATAGTGAAAGAAATGTATAATACTGTACGTGTGTGTATAAAATCGTTAACAAATTTGAGAGAAGCAGTGCGATATTCCTCTGCTCTCCCTTAGAAACGGTACTCAAGGCCTGGCTTTTCGATGCGTGAGGCAGTTTCTCGGCCTTGGCACAATTCATGTCTCGGGCTAGATAATTCTTTGTTACAGGGGCTGTTCTGTGCCTTGTGGTGTGTTGGGCAACATCCCAGCCTCCCCCTACTCGGTGCTGGTAGCACACCCTAGCTGGGCATGCTCCGAGAGGGTCTCCAGACATTGCCAAATGTCCTGAGGGGCAAAATCGCCCCTTGGTGCTAAGCTGAAAACCTCCGTGCTAAGTCCACAGCAGTGGGATCTCCCACTGAAAACCATGTACTGCGACCACACAGAAAGCACCTGGTCCTCAGAAAAAATAAACTGCCCCTTGAATGCTGCCCTTGCTGACCGTGAACTCTGTCGCTGTCATGGAGGTGGTGCGATGGAAAGAGTCAGAAGACCTCAGGTCTCACATCTGGTTGAATCAGAGCAAACAGCAGTTATAAAAGATGGACTATGTGTATTCAGTCCACAGATGGCATACAGCAAAATTCCTGGGGAGATTTTTCAAAATAAACTTAGATGTCTGCTCTTTCCTCCCACTCACCAGGATTTACAGGGATGATGGTACCCACTTGCATCCTTTTAGGAAACAGCCCATTCATTTTCTGAATACTGCAAAATATCCCTGACATCTTATGCATATTTTAAAAGTATAAAGCCACTTCCATTATTTTCTAATTATAAACATAATGCATATTGATTTTTTTTATTGGAAAATTCCAAAAATGAGGAAAAAAAGGAAAAGAAAGTTCCATTCTTCCCAGTAATCCCACCACTCAAAGGCACTTTGGGCCTAAGCCCCTTCTTCATTTATGAACATCATTCTGGCATCTTCCACGAGCTAGGTTTTCTTGATGAGCATTTTTAAGGGTTTTGAGAGTACGATGAAATACTATTTAGGCACCTTGGAAGTCTGTGTCTTCAGTGCTCGGGTGGAGGTGAGAAACAATCTTACCTCAGCATGTAGGCTGTGGTGGGCAGAAGGACAGCAGAGCACCTGGCCGTTGCCATGGCAGCAATGCCTTCATCGCTCACTTCCTCCAGGTGACTGACGGCCTGGGCTCCCAGTTCAGCCCCGAGCTAAGCAGAAGGGGCAGAGAGAAAGGTTTCACCAACAGCAATGACAAATCAATAAAGTGCCGTAACACTGTTTTCCTGCAGAAGTAAACAGCACTCCGTATTAACACTCCTTGACAACTAACTCTCACGAGCACAAGGGTGACGGGCTTGTGATGGACATTCATTTGAAGACGAGCTGGTGTGCTACTGCAAAACTGTTCTTAACAAAAGTGCTTCCTGCTATCCTTCAGACGTTTGCTGAAAAAGAAAATGTTATGACTCTTATGGATCAGCATAAAATATTGGGTAGTAACGGTAATAAAATCTAACGTTTATAGCATCATAAAGACAATAAAGGTATCTTGGAATGCTGCCCTCAGTGAAAACAGATCAGTTAACAAACTAAAAATATGGAATCCTATGGATAATATGAGAATACCTACTTGAGCTTGATTTCTCTCCAGATGAAAACTTTGGCCTAGCTTGTTAGAAGGCATCAGGGGAAGAAATGTTATAATGATGGTGGAAACATGCATTAAAGTGGATTTCTCTGATCTTGACAAATTTTCCGATTCTCTCTCTCACGAACACACACACACACACACACACACACAGTGCGCCAGCTGAAAGGTGGTATGTTAAGCATTCCAAGAAAAGGACAGTAGATTAGTATTTGACATTACATTGTGGCCCAGGGTGGCTGCAATGCCCCTGGCAGGGCAGGGAGGAGCTGCCAGTCATCGGTAGCTCAGGTCTAAGAGCATGTTGGATTGGGACTCTGGGGGTCCGTGCTCCAGGAACAGACTATGCTCAGCAGGGGGCATTCTTTTCTGACCTCGGAATCACCCTCACTTTCCAAACTTCATTTGTTCATTATGGGTATTGACTTCCATTGATTTAATTCACCAGTCACTCTCTAAGACCAAAAGTATCTTGCGGACCACCCAGGTACACATTCATCTATTTAATCAATAAACATTCAACAAATATTTACTTACTAAAGGCCATCTGTATGCCAGGCACTATGCTAACCTACATGGATAGGGGAGTGGAAGACGTGGGTACATCCTAAGTGTGTTAAGGGCCTAGTAGGGATTGCAGAGGCAATTTTAACATGGTGGGACATGTACAGGGAGGAGCTACAACCCACTCCTGGAGAGATTTGGGAAGGATCCCAGAGAAACAGGAGCTAAGATGAAACATGGAGGGCAGTTGGAGTTAGCCCCACAAAGGGGAGGGTTCAGATTAGGTGTACCAAAACTAGTTTATCGTGGCTGGTTCAAGGTGAAGAGAGTACAGGAGGTGAAAAAAGGGAGGAGAGAGACAGAGGGAGGAAGATAGAGTGGTAAAGACGCCTGGATCCTGGTCAGCCTCCAGTGATGGAGTCTGCAGTTTGTACTCCAGCAGTGGCAAGCCTGTAGGTGGCTCTGAGCAATGGAGAAGGAGACAAGGTGCACTGCGGGAGGCATGACACGGGTGGGTTAAGGTGGAGGCAGGCGTGGAAGCAAGGAGAAGAGTTGCTTTAGGAACCCAGGAGAGGGCTGATGGTGGTTTGAACTAGGCAGTGGAGTGAAGAGAAGTCCTAGAAACATTTAAACAGAGAACTGGGGAGACTTCCTGGTTGGGTAACATATGGTACATGACGGGGAGGAGGAGACAAAATGATGCCCTGGTTTTCAGCTTAGGCAACAGAGAGATAATGAATGGTGTCATTAGGCAGGACACCGAACAAGATTTGGAAGTGATATTAAGAGATCACACTGGACATGTTAGGGTTGACAGCTGGACATGCCGACATGCAGAGTATCTATATCTGTATTTATGCCCCAGGGGCAGTTGCTGTTCTCACTCCAGGGCTTAGAGGAGAGACATGCAGACTCTCAATGCAGAGATTTCGTGGGTCTCATTCCACTGCTGAGTTCTCAGTGTCTAATCGGTGCCTGGCACCTAGCACACACATAGATATTTGTTGAAAGCATGAACAAACAAGTCTTGGCAAGAAAAAGAGATTTGGAAATCATTGTGTGGCCATTACGGTGTGTTTCACTAAAATTCACCTGGATGCTGCCATAGAAAGAAGCCATGCAGTGAAATTAACAGACTCTGCTTGTGTGGCTTTATGGACCACCAAAATGTGTTGTCAGTTTAGTAAATGGGATCACAAAGGCACTTCTTTTCCTACTCAACCACCAGCAGCCGGTACTAAAAGTAAATGACCCACAGACAAGTACATTTCTCCTGGAGGTCAGGAATTCCAGGGCTCAGCCAGACCGACCTGCATATTGTTCGAACAAATGTCCCCATTGTCTGTCTTTTCAGTAGGTCACTCCTCCCCTGATCAAGCTAATCAAGCTTCCATAACATGAGTGTTGGCAGGGAAAGCAGGCGGCCAGCCATACCTCGGCAGCCTTCATTGGGTGGAGTTCGTCCCCGTGGAAGTTAATCTGCAACCCTATATCTTTTCCACTTTGAAGAATCCTTCGGGTGGAATCGAGATCAAAGATGCCTTTCTCACAGAACACATCTATATTGTCAACGTGTATGTCCCCATTTCTGGCAAGTTCCTTCAGCTTTGGGAGGTGGTTGATGACAATGTCATCAGCAGCTTCTGCCGCAGTTTTTCCTCTGAGGAAAGAAAATGATATTACCGCGGGCAAGTTTTTTTTTAATCGGGTCAGGGGATTTTTGACACTTGGAGAACCTGAGAAACTTTCGGTAAATGACCTTGAGCTTCCCGGAAAGGTAGAGAAAGAATCAAAGCTATAACTCAGGACTCTTAACAGCTGGGACATGGGGTATTGACAACATTCTGCATCACTGATCCGTGAGACCCTTAAATGGCTCACCCATTCTGGAGCTCCTGTGTTGTCTTTGGGAAAGCCAGCAAGGCCGCCCCACTCAAAGACTGAATCTTCTCGTCAAGGACATGCGAGGGCAACCTGGATAGCACCTGGCAACCGAACTACAAGCCCCCTTGTCTGGGTCATAGTTATCTTGCCTTTTTTTCTTCCAGTTTCTAGAAGCATCTGCCTAAGCATCTCACCATTTGGGGAAATGGGGGATAAGGATCATAGGAGGCCCTGAAATTCTAAGATTCTGGAGTAGTCATATGTTAGAATGGACGGGGCATTTGAAGTCAGACAGACACAGAGCTCTACTACTGGCTGGCTATATAACTGGACACATCATTCAGCCATCATTTGGCATATCTGAGCCTCAGGCTTTATCACTGGAGATCAAGATGCAGAACTCAGAGATGCATTGGCTGATGGAGAAAATTTGCCTCAGACCTGTATTTGGGACATATAAGGGTCTTGTTTAGCAAAAACCATTTGGTGGGTAGACATATGTGGACCATGGAAACAGGCATTTACATATGTTGTTTCTAATTCTCAAGAATATGGTGTTACTTGGCTGTTTTACAGATGAGTAATTCAAGCCCAGAAAAGTTAAGTGATACCCTCAAAATCACCCAGCTGGAAGTAGCTAAGCTGGATTCAAACCCAGGACAGGTATTGTTCCAAAGCCCCACACAACCCCTTCTTCCTCAGTGCCCCAGATAAACCCAGGAACCACCAGCTAAAGTTACCTTGGCACTGAGTGAGCCCCACAGTAAGTGGCCGAGATGCCCACGTCCAGCTCCCGCCGGGCGCGCTCAATCACACGCAGCATCTTGAGCTCAGTCTCCAGGTTGAGGCCATATCCGCTCTTGCACTCCACGAGTGTGGTCCCAGCCCTCACCATGCACTGCAGCCGCTGCTGGAAGAGGCTGAAAAGCTCCTCCTCCGAGGCTTGGCGTGTGTGCTCCACGGTGAAGTTGATTCCTCCTCCAGCCTTGTGAATGTCCATGTACGTGGCTCCTGCCAACTGAACACACAGCTCTCCCTTAAGCGGGACAAATGTGGGGAGGCTACAGGCAAGCCTACAGAACCCACGTCCAGGGTGACACTCAAATGATTAACAATCGATATGCCACAGACACCAGTCGATCGGAATGGGTCACGGAATCCTGCAAGCCCCTACTCTGCCAGGGTGGTGGGGAGCTGGGGCTGGGGCCCAAGAGTGGGGATGTCCCAGGAAGGCACTGGGGTGGCAGAAATGGGAGATGTGGTGGGGAGCACTTGGGTCTCACAGCAGCAGCGGCAATTTACCAACCCATACAGAAGTATTTCAGTATTTTCACAACCCGGGGACCCCAGTGTGTACCAGCTAAGTCTCTGCCTGCACCTATGAGAAAACAAAGCTTGGGCTGTTGGGAGCCCCACTGCAGTTATTAAGATATCCACTCAAGAGATGGGGTAAGGAGGTCCATATCTCAGTATGGGGCCTCTAGAGTTTGGGTCACTCAAGCTCTTTCCAGGATCCCACTGAGCTCCAGTACCTCTGGGCAGCAAGGACTGTGGTACATACAAAATATGCCAGTCTGGGGGTCTCCCCATGGAAGTTTCACCCAGGTTCTGCCACAGTGACTTGAACTCAGGCAACACCCTCTTCTTCCATACACTTCACTTTCCCCATCTACGTAATGAGAGGATTGGTCTGCAAATCTCTAAAAGTTGCATTTTGGCTCTGAAATTGCGTGATTCAATAAAGTCTTAAAAACAGCTCTGGTTTGGTGAAGAAGCACACAATATCTGGAGAATCTCTTCTTTTTCTGAAATAATCCAATTTAGCTCCTAGGTTGTACGCTTCATAAAAAAAAACAACAATGTGAAGAAAAGACATGGAGGAAACTTAAATGCATATTACTAAGGGAAAGAAGCCAATCCGAAAAGGCTACAAACTGTAGGATTCCAACAATACGAAGTTCTGGAAAAGGCAATACTAAGGAGGCAGTAAAAAGATCAGTGGTTTCCAGGGGTTGGGGGGAAGGATGGTCAGGCAGAGCAGAGAGGATTTATAGCAGCAAAACTACTCTGTATGACACTATAATGGTGGATATGTATCATTATACATTTGTCCAAACCCATAGAAGGTAGAGCACCGAGAGTGAGTACTAATATAAACTAGGGACTCTGGTGAAAATGATGTGTCCATGTAGGCTCACCAGCGGTAACAAACACACCACTCTGGTGGGGGGTTGTTGATGACTGGGGGTGGGGTGCTGAGTGTGGGTGGGGGAGCAGGGGGTATTTGGGGAATCTCTGTACTTCCCACTCAATTTTTGCTGTGAACCTAAAACCGCTCTAAAAAATTAAATCTTTTAAACACAAGCTATGTGAAAATGGCTCCAACCAGGGATGTGAGGGTTGACTATGGCTAATAAATGACTGAGATAGACAATGCTTTATGTTTCATGACAAGACTCATTTTTCCGGGAGGAAAAGAGAACCATACCAGACTCATTTTTGCGATTGGCAATATATTTTTCCAAGTTTGGCCCAATGAATGGTCATTTTCAAACTGCCTCCTGGAACCCCTTGAAAGGCTACCAGGGATGGTAGGATGAAATGGGGGAAAGGAAAGAGAGGAGAAATTAGTTAAGCAAGGCAGCTCAGCTCTGTTTTAAAAGGAGAATTCTACAGCTAAAAATTCTTGAAAACTATTATACTTAAAATGATTGCTAGCTCTGTGCACTGTATAAAGATTTGGGACAGTTACAAATAGTTGTAATTTATTTTCCATAGTGCAAGACAGTAAAAGTATTCCTTAAGACATGCAGACATAGACAGAATGGCAAAGCCTGGTAGCCTATCAACCCCTTTTGACAAAGACTTGTCCCTGTTTGCGCTTTACTTTGATTTGCCATCATTTATTGCAGTTACCTTCATTGCAAACTCATGAACTCTTTCACCAGCCCACACTGGATGTGTGTGTGCATCCACCAAACCTGTAATCAGAAAGCAAGTCATTTGGAAAGCTGAGAATTAGAAAGCCCTGAGAGAGCAGGCAGACCATACCACGTCACTCTTGGGAAAGCAGGATGGCGGTCAGTCATCCTGGGGGAGAGTGGAGGACGAGGAATTTGTGTGATTCCTGCCACAGAGAGGATACAAGCCTTTCTGCATGGCTGGTCTAGAAATCTCTCACAGAGAAAGATGATTCAACCTGATGAAAATATTCCTTCAAAACACAGCTCCTTTTGCCCAGTAAGTCCATGCTTACCAAGCAAGCTTTTAAAACAGGATGTCAGATCTCTTAGCTGAGCAGTTTCAAGGACCATATCACCAAGGAATAATCTGGGTGTGAAAACAGACTACAACACACACACCCCAACTTTGAAAAGGAAAAATATGAAATTGGGGAGATCAATCTTTCTTCAAGAAAGAAATATATTTTAATCAAAGAGAAACTATAAAGCAATCAATTGGATCTTTTGTTTATCCAGGTACAATTCAGTAAATTGTGTCTTCCCAGACCATTTAAAATACGTTATGGATTAAATGACTCATTAATGGTTCTGATTGGACAAAAATCAAGAATTCCTATTCAGATTGCTTTCTACTATATTCTGCCCTTTTTCATAAAGTTTCACTCTGGCTTTATCTCCTGACTCCCAAAGCCAGAAGGTAGCCCTGTCAGATATGCCCAGTACACATTTTATAAATATAAATGCTAGCCTCTATGTATAGAACTCGAAATTTGTGAAACTTTTTTCAGATGATTACATGAAGCCATAAAACATAGATAACATAGAAGATGAGTTAATAAACTGATTTTGTTGTCAATCACTAAAGATATAAACCAGCATCAGTGAACTCTCTAGGGACTTTCCCCCCTTTTCCACCTACAGATGGGTTCTCTATTTCACACTCTGCATAAATTTGGAGTATATTCTGGTATTAGAGATAGCAGCTTGCCCTGTTGGCCTCCCCTTTGAAATGAGTTAATAATGTTCTTAAAACAGTTTTTGAACCTAAACACAACACAGTGGGGTTTCTCTTCAGCATGTGAGTGCGAAGAAGTGGAGAGAATGAATGAGTCTGACTCCCAGCTTGCACGTTACCTGTTTAGCAATCTTGGGTAAGTTATTTCACCCCTAAACTTCAGTTTGCTTATCCGTAACGTGTAGTTTAGGGTATGTACTTAGCTTCCAGGGCAGTCATGAGGATTCAACGTGAAAACCTGTTTCTAAAGCACCTACATATTCAACAGTAGAACTTCAATACTTGGTAGCTATTATCACATTTTAATGTTATTGTGAGACCTTATTTAAAACAAGCTGCTATTCTTTGTCTTTATTACTAAAACTTTATTACTAAAACCTGAAGCTTTCGGGTCTTCAGAGGTTAATACCTGGCAAAATGCATTTCCCAGAGCAGTCAATTCTTTCTTCGAATGTTTCTTCAGAAAACTGTTTTTGGATAGCATCAGCAGGGCCAATGGCTTTTATAAGCCCATCCCTGAAGAAAAATAAAGAAATAATTACTAAAGCTTGGGGAAATACTGGGAGAAATCTAATGATTTAAAATGTTATTGATTTTTTTTTTTGGTGTGACCTTGTGTCTTTGGAAAACTCTAGCCACATGCAGGGCAAAAATTCAAATCCTATGTATCAGAGATTGCTAATGTGCCCTTTTCCCCACAATGCTAGATTCCTAAATATTAGCTGGACCCATGACCGCCCAGAATAAAGACTACATTCCCAGTTCTCCCATCAGCCATGTGTAGCCATGTGTCTAAGTTCTGGCCAACAGGATTGTTTCTCTTTCCATTTTCTACTGGCTAGAAAGCAGAGGCCATAATAACCATGGAGGAGGCTTCTTGGAGTGAATGAGAAAGAGGGCGGCCACAGCGGAACAAGAGAGTAGGGCCTGGATCCTCAGTACTCGGAAGAGTAGGGCCTTCAACTAGTTCTGAATTCCTACCTCTGTGCAAATCTGCTGACTGACTTGAACAAATTGTTGACAGTAACACTGGGAATGTTTTTATCCCTTTATTAATTAAACACACACACACACACACACACACACACACACACACGAGCACCTAAAACCTGGGCTCCTACCAACCCTAAGCCTCTTCAGATTCCTCTTGCGCGTCCCAGCACCCTGGGGCTCTCCAGTTCAAATGACATTCAACCCCCATTCCCGCTGTGGGTCCGCCCTCCCAAGCTTTGGCTATTCTTTAATTCACGTCTAGCGGGAAGCTACGAAGGTTAAATGAAAATAACTGAAAACGCTCTTTCCCTGGTGGCTGAACTCTAACTTTCCTATCACCCCAAACCATCACCGTCTAAGTTTTCCCGTGGTTCTCAAGCTTTAGTGTGCAGACGAAGGGGGCTGGAGAGGTGCTCTGCCAAAGTTCAGGTCTCGGAACTCCATCCACAGCAATGCTGACTCAAAGATGTGAGGGCAGCGGGAAGGGGGCAGTGGGCAGGGGCGAGGGAATGGGGTATATTAGCTTGGGCGCGGCTTTTCACCGAACGACGGTCCGAAGCAGTCACACACGGTACCAACAGGTGCCTAAAAGGCATGCCTGCCAAAGTTTCCCTGGGCGCAGGAGAGCTTGAACCCCGTGTCCCTCCACAGCGCCCAAATTAGAGGAAGAGGCCAAGCCCGAAGTGGCTCGCCCATCCCCCAGCGCGCGGCCCGGGGCGCCCGCAGCCCCACTGCGCGCGGCCACTTACGTGCCCACCACGAGGCTGGCGCCCTCCAGGACCGCCAGGCTGCGCGGCGCGTCCCGCGCCAGGTAACGCTCGCCGCGGGCGCACACCAGCACCACTTGCCGCGCGTTCTCCAGCAGGAGGCGGTGGCTGCTCGCCATGTCGCCGCGGCTCGCGAGAAGACCCCGGCCGGGGCCGCGGGACGCACGACGGAGGCGGCGCCGGGCCGGAGGGTGGGGCAGGACGCGCTCACGGCCGCTGCCCTCCGGGGCTGCCCGGGAACGCGCGCCCTCCCCCGCGGTCCCAGGGAACAGGACCAACAGCGAGAGGAGTGATTAAGAATAAACGTTATAGTGACATCTCCTCTTTCGTGGTCGCCTCACGTTCTGAGTAAATGGGGTAGAGATTGTTGTCCCCGGTTTACAGATGAGGAACCTGAAGCTCGGTCGCGGGGAGAGATCGAGGTGGGCTTCGTGGGCAGGTGGCCAGGCGGCGGGCGTCTCTGGGGCGAGGGCGCCGGCAGCCGGCGGAGTGGGGAGAAACCTCTGCCCGGGGGCAGTTGCAGAAAGCTGGGACAGAGCCCCAGGAGGGGCCAGTGGGGGAGACCTCTGTCCCGGGGCTGCGTGCGGAGCGCCGCCGTTGGAGGGAACGTGGTGCTGGGGAGGCGGGTGCCGAGGGGAATCGCCCCTGGGCCCGCGCGGCCGCGAGGCAGGGTGACGGGTGCCGCGCACTTTTCGGTTGGCCAGCTCCGCTTCAAGATCCCCTTTCATACGGTTCCCAAGATGAAGGGGGACCAAGGCGGGGGAGGACAGAGCCCGAGACTAGAGAATTGATTGTCGCCTCCGCCCATCTTCCCTTAGCGTCTTCCTGCAGGGTAAGTTGAACTGCTCCTGGACCCAAACCTGAGCAGGTAAAACTGGTTTCAGCTCGGTGTATCTGAAAATGCGACCAAGGTTAGAGACAAGAGGCAAATTATTTAAGGAAGGTGGCCTGTGATTCTCACCCCCATCTCTTCCCTCCTATCAGTTGCTGTGAAAACACTGGCAGACACCGATTTTGTTGAGTTTCTTAATTATTTTGTTTGTACACTTGTATTACAAGGTCTGTGTTAGGCTTGTTGAACATACAAAGACAGAAGAGGCACTTTCCTACCCAGCAAAGAATACAATCAAAAGGAAGACAGTTTATGGACAAAAGTAACAGACCATAAAAGCAGGCCAAGGCCTATAAAACCATAAAATATAAAACAAGTCAATTTAGTGTAATTTTAAAACCATTTAAAAGCAAAGAACAGAAAGCAAAAACTCCTTTAGATGAACACAATAAATATGAATATACTTAAGATTCATATTATGGCAGTAAAAGAGGCATCAGGCAGGAAAGATTGAAGAAAGAAAAAAAAGAGACCCTAAAGTAATAGAAAAATTACTCAGCTCCGACACACAACCACAAGCAGGTGTGTGTGTATATCTATACACAGTGTCACAAAGACACAGAGAATACAAGAGAAGTGGAAATAGTGGAAAACTACATAAAGTCACTAATACAGAAATATTACAATTTTATAAAATCTTTGCTAAAGACTTAAATATTGCAATTATAGGCATATTTGCAGATTTATGCAATTATAGGTATGACCTGTGCGGTGAAATTATGGAAACAGAGAAAGCTTTGGGGTTCAATAAATTTGCTTTAATCCTGCTATATTTGACTGTGGAAAATGTACTTAATTTCCCTAAGCCTCAGTTCTCTCATTTATATCCTGGGGATAATTGTTTCTACTTTATGGTCTTCAGCTTTATATAAGAGGAAATGTAGATTGCTTAGCCCAATGCCTAGCTCTAAATAAGTAATAAATTATTATTATGATTATTACTATTCGTTTATTTTAACCCTGTTCAATTAAGTTAAAGATCAGAGTTCAGGCAAGAGTAGCAGGTCTCCTGACTTTGCAGAATATACCATGTATTTAAAGCTTACAATTTCTTGGCAAATGTAAAAGAAAGTGTCCTGTTTTTTCTGGGGATTTATATTTTTGGGTGAACCAAGTGCATCCAGTTACAGCCCAGATCGATAACATTGCCCCAAAAGCCTCTACCAATAAGATTTGCAGAAGCAAGAAGGGAAAGGAATGGATTTCTCTCCTCAGTTCATTATGGAGGCATGAGGATAACACATTTTTCCTTGGTAAGAACCTACATCCCTACAGCACTTCTTAGTTTACAAAGTCCTTTTCACATCATCTGACTCATGCTGGCTGACTTCTTCTCCCCTACTCTTCCTTCCTCTCGCCCACCAGCTTTGTTTGGTTTGGTTTGGTTTAGTTTGCAAAGGGGCAGTCAGAAATGTCAACAAAAGTCCACACAAAAGAGCTAGCCTGACGCCAGCAGGGGCATAAAGGTCAACCTGAAGGTGATTTCTTCATCACTGCACTCTGCTCCTGACCTCATCAAAAGAGGCAGGTCACTGAGCAGGCCAAGGACGTAGTGGTTCCCGGCTCTCAGGTAAACAAAAAATTGCTAGCTCGGGTCTCTACACACCATCAGGGACACAGTTCACAGTCTTTTCTCCTAGTATTCGTCCAAGTTGGCAGGAAGAAGGTGGGAAAAAATTGAAAGGCACTGGGGTCAGAGGGAATCTGTCTAAATCTTTGTTTGCATATGGGACATAAAGCTTTTTTTTGTATTGAGAGAATCTGGAAACCCTTTTTCAACAAGTTGTAGAGAGAGCTGAGAAAATCAAACAAACTGCTTCAAATAATATCTGGTAGATATTGTTAATTGTATTTAGAGTTGGTTTTGGACTTTAGGTTTTGGCATAATACCCCATTTCTCTTTCTCCACTTCTATGAAGCTTGGAATATTAGGAATCTACACTAAGTTGGGGCAGGTCCGCAGATTTGCACTGATACTGCTGGTAGATTCCTCTCAAATGGCCCAGTTTCGGGAACTTTAATTCAGGGTTTCTTACAAAAGCTAGTTGTCAGTTATCCCCCTTATGCTTTTCAAATGCTAGTGGTTATTCACAAGACAGAGTGGACTAGGAAGAAGACAGATCTGGATGTCTATTTTAAAGAACATTTAAGCAGTATTTTCCCTATCAGCCTACTGTGAATAGGCACTTTGCATATATTATCTGTGTTTGAACATTGCAAGCTTAGTAGCCAAGTCAGATAGAAGAAGAACCTAAAGTGCACCGAGTTTATTTGGGTAGGCCCCAGAGAAAGAGCTGTAAGAGTCGAAGGGCAGGATTCAAACCTGCCTGCCCCCAAAGGCCAGGGTCTTTCCACAGTGGCATTTACACTACCCTTGTGATGATACACATCAAAAAACTGATTCAGTGACCACATATAATTGCATGTTAGAGGAATGCAAGAATTAAGGAAATCAACCAGCATGGTGTTCACTTGGAAGAACTGTATTTTTTATACTCATGTCCCCTTGGATGTCTAGTGGATATCTCAAATTCACCATGTTCCAAATTGAACCTTTGATCTTCCCAACTGCCCCATCCCCCATAGCCTTCACTATCTGCTTTGACGGCATCTCCATTCTTTCTTTCCTCTTTATCTCATAGACCATGTCCAAACCATCAGCCAATAGAAAAGTAGACTCAACTTTCAAAACAGAATCTGACCACCTCTCTCCATTTCCTCTACTATCCCAAGAGACCCCATTATCTCTTACCTCCCAGTGGCTAGAGCCTCCCAACAGGTCCCCCTGTTTGTCCCTCATCCCCTTCTACAGTCTCTTCTCAGCTCAGCAGTCAGAGTGATTCATTCTATGAATCTCATATCAGTAAGTGACCTGCCAAGTCCTTGTTCTCTCTTTGGCCCTATCTGTCACTTGCCTTTTTCTTCACTGTGCTTAAGTTCTACCAGTCTCCATGTTATTCCTCAAACACACCAGGTATCCCCCTTCCAGAGAATGCTTCCTCCATGGCCTGGCATTTCTATGGCCCTTGCTATGCACCTGATGCTGCCAATGGTGGAGGGGTGGGCATGTGTTAACTCACCTGCCACTGCCACTAAGTAGGCACTATTCTTAACATCTTCTTTGAAAGACAGGGAAATTGAAGTGTGGAGATTAAGGAGCATAATGAGAATCTATCACTAGCATAGGCCACCTCTACGAATGATGAATTGCACCTAGATATAAATTTGAAGGCGTTTGCTATGCAACCCAATCACATTTTCCCTCTCTTTTGGTACAGCCTTTGTGGTACCAAAATAATAAATCTGGCTAGTTTTATTTTGTACAACAAAGGCATTCAACAGCTTTAGCTTTTTTTTTTCCTTCCTGGTTAGCACACTGTATTGGCTTAGTTCACAGAACTTCAGTATTAACCATCCAAATTCCAAATATGTCAACCCAACAGATTGTCATCAAATTTTCACAACCTTTCTTTACCACCTGTCAGAATGAACCTAATGCCTGTGAAAAAAACTCTACTAATCTGAAATGGTATCAATGCTGTAGGTTTTTATGAATATTTTTATAAGCTTTAACTTAATTTCTCTTTTTCATCTTTGTTTTAAAGTCACTGAAAGTAATATCATATGTAAATGAGCAAATATTAGGACATAATAGCTCCCACTTTCTTGAGTTTGGTCTGTATGCTAGACACCCTGCTTGGAGGTTTATATACCTTACTGAATCTTCACGAAAGCCTTAAGATGTGGAACTATTATTCCCAGTTTATGAAATAGGAAACTGAGGCTCAGAGATGTTAAGTAATTAACATGTAGGCTCCATGAAGAAATGTTTTTTGTCCTTTTTATTTCTTGTTCTTTTTTTTAAAATTGTCCTGTCCCCAGCACCCAGAACAGTGCCTGACACATACTAGGTGGTGAATAAATATTTTTTGAGTATTAAATGAATTTGCTCACACATCTGTAAATGCTGAACAAAGAGGCTTGTCCACTCCGAGATCTGTGCTCTTAATCACCTGCCAAAAGTGCTCCTGGGGCTCTTCCTTCCTGAACGTGACCCTCTGATATTACTGAGGCATAAATTTAAATGCGCAGCCTGTAACAAGATGGTTTGTCCCATTGCTCCTGTTTGTGGGCACACCTTTTTTTTCTTTCTTTTAAATTTTTAAATTTATTTTTATTTTTTATTTTGCTATTATTAATGTACAATTATATGGGCAACATTATGGTTACTAGACTCCCCCTATTATCAAGTCCCCACCACATACCCCATTACAGTCACTGTCCATCAACGTAGTCAGATGCTGTAGAATCACTACTTGTCTTCTCTGTGTTATACTGCCTTCCCCGTATTCCCCCCCCTACACTATGTGTGCTAATAGTAATGCCCCTTTTCCCCCTTATCCCTCCCTTCCCACCCACCATCCCCAGTTCCTTTCCTTTTGGTAACTGTTAGTCCATTCTTGGGTTCTGTGAGTCTGCTGCTGTTTTGTTCCTTCACTTTTTTCTTTGTTCTTATACTCTACAGATGAGTGAAATCATTTGGTACTTGTCTTTCTCTGCCTGGCTTATTTCACTGAGCATAATACCCTCTACCTCCATCCATGTTGTGGCAAATGGTAGGATTTGTTTTCTTGTTATGGATGAAAAATATTCCATTGTGTATATGTGACACATCTTCTTTATCCATTCATCTACTGATGGACACTTAGGTTGCTTCCATTTCTTGCCTATTGTAAATAGTGCTGTGATAAACATAGGGGTGCACCTGTCTTTTTCAAACTGGGCTGCTGCATTCTTAGGGTAAATTCCTAGGAGTGGAATTCCTGGGTCAAATGGTATTTCTATTTTGAGATTTTTGAGGAACCTCCATTCTGCTTTCCACAATGGTTGAACTAATTTACATTCCCACCAGCAGTGTAGGAGGGTTCCCCTTTCTCCACATCCTCACCAATATTTGTTGTTGTTTGTCTTTTGGATGACAGCCATCCTAACTGGTGAGAGGTGATATCTCACTGTGGTTTTAATTTGCATTTCTCTGATGATTAGCGATATGGAGCATCTTTTCATGTGCCTGTTGTCCATCTGAATTTCTTCTTTGGAAAAGTGTCTATTCAGATCCTCTGCCCATTTTTTAATTGGATTATTTGCTTTTTATTTGTTGAGGTGTGTGAGCTCTTTATACATTTTGGATATCAACCCCTTATCGGATATGTCATTTATGAATATATTCTCCCATACTGTAGGATGTCTTTTTGTTCTATTGATAGTATCCTTTGCTGTACAGAAGCTTTTTAGTTTGATATAGTCCCACTTGTTCATTTTTGCTTTTCTTTCCCTTGCTTGGGGAGATTCGTTCATGAAGAAGTTGCTCATCTTTATGTTCAAGAGATTTTTGCCTATATTTTTCTCTAAGAGTTTTATGGTTTCATGACTTACATTCAGGTCTTTGATCCATTTTGAGTTTACTTTTGTATATGGGGTTAGACAATAATCCAGTTTCATTCTCTTACATGTAGCTGTCCAGTTTTGCCAACACACGCTGTTGAAGAGGCTGTCATTTCCCCATTGTATATCCATGGCTCCTTTATTGTATATTAATTGACCATATATGCTTGGATTTATAATTGGGCTATCCAGTCTGCTTCCATTGGTCTATGGGTCTGTTCGTGCGCCAGTACCAAATTGTCTTGATTACTGTGGCTTTGTAGTAGAGCTGGAAGTCAGGGAGCATAATTCCTCCCTTTATTCTTCCTTCGCAGGATTGCTTTGGCTATTCGGGGTCTTTTGTGTTTCCATATGAATTTTAGAACTATGTATTCCAGTTTGTTGAAGAATGCTGTTGGAATTTTGATAGGGATTGCGTTGAATCTGTAGACTTCTTTAGGCAGGGTGGCCATTTTGACAATATTAATTCTTCCTATCCATGAGCACAGGATGTGTTCCCATTTACTGGTATCTTCTTTAATTTCTCTCATAAGTATCCTGTAGTTGTCAGAGTATAAGTCTTTCACTTCCTTGGTTAGGTTTATTCCTAGGTCTTTTATTCTTTTTGATACAATTGTGAATGGAATTGTTTTCCTGATTTCTCTTTCTGCGAGTTCACCATTAGTATATAGAAATACAACAGATTTCTGTGTATTAATTTTGTATCCTGCGACTTTGCTGAATTCAGATATTAGTTCTAGTAGTTTTGGAGTGGATTCTTTAGGGTTTTTTTATTTACACTATCATGTCATCTGCAAATAGGGACAGTTTGACTTCCTTCCTTACCAATCTGGATGCCTTTTATTTCTTTGTGTTGTCTGATTGCCGTGGCTAGGACCTCTAGAACTATGTTGAATAGAAGTGGGGAGAGTGGGCATCCTTGTCTTGTTCCCGATCTTAAAGGAAAAAGATTTCAGCTTCTTGCTGTTAAGTATAATGTTGGCTGTGGGTTTGTCATATATGGCCTTTATTATGTTGAGGTACTTGCCCTCTATACCCATTTTGTTGAGAGTTTCTATCATGAATGGTTGTTGAATTTTGTTGAATGCTTTTTCAGCATCTATGGAGATGATCATGTGGTTTTTGTCCTTCTTTTTATTGATGTAGTGGATGATGTTGATGGATTTTCGAATGTTGTACCATCCTTGCATCCCTGGGATGAATCCTACTTGATCATGATGGATGATCTCTTTGATGTATTTTTGAGTTCGATTTGCTAATATTTTGTTGAGTATTTTTGCATCTATGTTCATCAGGGATATTGGTCTGTAATTTTCTTTTTTTGTGGTGTCTTTGCCTGGTTGTGGTATTAGAGTGATGCTGGCCTCAGAGAATGAGTTTGGGAGTATACCCTACTCTTCTACTTTTTGGAAAACGTTAAGGAGTATGGGTATTAGGTCTTCACTAAATGTTTGATAGAATTCAGCAGTGAAACCATCTGGTCAAGGGATTTGGTTCTTAGGTAGGTTTTTGATTACCACTTCAACTTCTTTGCTGGTAATTGGTCTATTCAGATTTTCTGTTTTTTCCTGGGTCAGCCTTGGAAGGTTGTATTTTTCTAGAAAGTTGTCCATTTCTTCTAAGTTATCCAGTTTGTTAGCATATAATTTTTCATAGTATTCTCTCATAATTCTTTATATTTCTGTGGTGTTCGGAGTGATTTTTCCTTTCTCATTTCTGATTCTGTTTATGTGTGTTGACTCTCTTTTTTTCTTGACAAGTTTGGCTAGGGGTTTATCTATTTTGTTTATTTTCTCAAAGAACCAGCTCCTCCTTTCATTGATTCTTTCTATTGTTTTATTCTTCTCAATTTTATTTATTTCTGCTTTAATCTTTATTATGTCCCTCCTTCTACTGACTTTGGGCCTCATTTGTTCTTTCTTTTCTAGTTTCATTAATTGTGTTTAGACTGTTCATTTGGGATTGTTCTTCTTTCCTGAGGTTGGCCTCTATTGCAGCATATTTCCCTCTTAGCCCAGCCTTCACTGCATCCCAGAGATTTTGCAGTGTTGAATAATTGTTGTCACTTGTCTCCATATATTGCTTGATCTCTGTTTTTATTTGGTCATTGATGCATTGTGTATTTAGGAGCATGTTATTAGGACTCAATGTGTTTGTGGGCTTTTTCATTTTCTTTGTGTAATTTATTTCTAGTTTCATACCTTTGTGATCTGAGAAGCTGGTTGGTACAGTTTCAATCTTTTTGTATTTACCGAGGCTCTTTTTGTGGCCTAGTATATGATCTATTCTTGAAAATGTTCCATGTGCACTTGAGAAGAATGTGTATCCTTTTGCTTTTCGATGGAGTGTTCTGTAGATGTCTGTTAGGTCCATCTTTTCTAATATGTTTTTTAGTGCCTCTGTCTATTTATTTTCTGTCTGGTTGATCTGTCCTTTGGAGTTAGTAGTGTCTTCCAAAATGAATGCATTGAATTCTATTTCACCCTTTAATTCTGTTAGTATTTGTTTCACATATGTAGGTGATCCTGTGTTGGGTGCAAAGATATTATAATAGTTATATCCTCTTGCTGGACTGACCCCTTTATCATTATGTAATGTCCTTCTTTGTCTCATGTGACTTTCTTTGTTTTGAAGTCTATTTTGTCTGATACAAGTACTGCAACTCCTGCTTTTTTCTCCCTATTAGTTGCACGAAATATCTTTTTCCATCCCTTCAGTTTTAGTCTGTGTATGTCTTTAGGTTTAAAGTGAGTCTCTTGTAGGCAGCATATAGATGGGTCTTGTTTTTTTAATCCATTCAGTGACTCTCTGTCTTTTGATTGGTGCATTCAGACCATTTACATTTAGGGTGATTATGATAGGCATGTACTTATTGCCATTGCAGGCTTTAGATTTATGGTTACCAAAGGTTCAAGGGTAATTCCCTTACTATCTAACAGTCTAATTTAACTCACTTCGTATGCTATTACAAACACAACCTCAAGATTCGTTTATTTTTTTTCCTCCTTTTTCTTCCTCCTCCATTCTTTGTATGTTATTAATCATATTCTGTAGTCTTTGTTTATCCCTTGGGTGACATCTATTTAGTCTCAGGAATACTTCCATTTATAGGAGTCCCTCCAAAATGCACAGTAGAGGTGGTTTGTGGAGGTAAATTCTCTCAGCTTTTACTGATCTGAAAATTGTTTTTTCCCTCCAAATTTAAAAGATAACCTTGCCGGGTAGAGTATTCTTGGTTTGAGGCCCTTCTGCTTCATTGCTTTAAATATATCATGCCACTCCCTTCTGGCCTGTAAGGTTTCTGTTGAGAAATGTGATGATAGCCTGATGGGTGTTCCTTTGTATATGATCTTTTTTCTCTCTTTAGCTGCTCTTAAAATCTGTCTTTATCCTTGATCTTTGCCATTTTAATTATTATATGTCTTGATGTTGTCTTCCTTTGGTCCCTTGTGTTGGGAGATCTGTGCATCTCCATGGCTTGAGAGACTATCTCCTTCCCCAGATTGGGAAAGTTTTCAGTAATTACCTCCTCAATGACACTTTCTAGCCCTTTTTGCCTCTCTTCTTCTTCTGGTACCCGTATATGAGAATATTGTTCTGTTTGGATTGGTTACACAGTTCTCTCAATATTCTTTCATTCCTTTTTCTCTCTGTGCCTCTGCTTCTTTGTATTCCTCTTTAATTTCTATTCCATTTACCGTCTCTTCTACTACATCTAATCTGCTTTTAAATCCCTTTATTGTATGTTTCATTTCAGATACGGAATTTCTTAATAATTGAATCTCTGACTTAAACTCATTCCTGAGTTCTTGAATATTTTTCTGTACCTCCATAAGCATGTTTATGATTTTTATTTTGAACTCTCTTTCAGGAAGATTGGTGAGTTCAGTTTCATTTGGCCCTTTTTCTGTGGTTTATGAGATTTTTGTCTGACACATATTCTTTTGACGTTTCATATTTCTTTGTGGTGCCCTCTATGGCCCAGAAGCTCCAGTCTCTGGAGGTGCTCAGTCCCCAGAGTGAGATTGAGGGTCATAGGGGAGCGGAGCTGGTGCCTGGGGGGAGGAAAGATCTGTTTCCTGATTCCCGTCTGCCCTGTCTGTCACCCGTGTGAGAGCCAGTGGGCCGGGTACACAAGTGTAAGCCTCTATGCTCGGCGTCTCTAGATGTTGTAGGTGGGGCCCCCCTGTGACTGGTCTGACGCCAGAGCAGTGACTGCCAGTTTGCGAGCCAGTGCTCTCAGGCCAGGAGGAAATCTCGTCAGGCTGCGTATCACAGTGGGGACCTCGGAGCTGAGTAGCCAGCTAGGTGGATGAAACACCTGAAGCTCCCCAAAGTTCCCAATCTGCTGGGCAACGCATGCCTAGAGAACCTTGTCCCCCATCCCTTCTCCCGCACAGCAAGCTCTGTGCAACCCCCGCCCCTTCAGCAGCCCTCTCACTGCTAGAAAGCCTGTCAGACCGCCTGCCTTTCTCTTGTCCCAGAGCAGCTGGGTGTGGATCCCATCCTCCACAAATGGCCAGAATCTGTCTCTCAAGCACTCCGCCTGTCTCAGCTCTCCGTCCTCCAAAGCACCACACAATGTAGGTTTCTGCTCTCAAAGCAGATCTCCAGGGCTAGGTGTTCAGCCGTCCCAGACTTCCACCCCCTCCCCCGCTTCATTTCTCTTCCTCCTGCCTGTGAGCTGGGGTGGGGGAAGGGCTTGGGTCCTGCTGGATCAAGGCTTTCATACGTTACCCTGTTTTGTGAGGTCTGCTCTGTTCGTGAGGTCTGTATGCAGTCTGGTGCAGCCTTCTTTCCTGTTGCTGTTTTAGGGTTAGTTGTATTAACTGTATTTTCTCACTGTCTGTGGTTTTGGGAGGAGTTCTCTGTCTCACCTCTCATGCTGCCATCTTGGATCTGGACACACCTTTTTATATAAAATTCTGAGTTTCCTTCAGTCCCCAAATGAAAATATCATTGTTATTTCTGTCATTGTAAAAATTATACAAGCTCATTGAGAAATTTGAATGGCACAAAAAAGGATTAGGGTGAGGCAAAATTGTGTGTAAAATTTAAAAAGTGACCAAAAACTGACTAAGCAATGTAAACATTTTAATTCAATATTTTTAAATATAAGAATAAATGCAAATTAAAGATGTCGGTGTGAGAAATGAGAAAAAGAACTCCTCCAAAAACCACATATAATATGAAAATATAGTTAATACAACTGATTCTAAAAGAGCAACCGGAAAGAATACTGTGCCAGACACCTGGAGAACAGAGTTGACCTCACGAAACAGGGTAATGTACCAAAGCCGTGATCCAGTGGGACCCAAGCCCTTCCCCCGCCCTAGCTCACAGCGAGAGGAAGAGAAACTGAGTGGGGAAGGGGTGGAAGACTAGGACTGCTGAACACCCAGCCCTGAAGATCTGCTTTGGGTCCAGAAACCTACATTGCATGGTTCTCTGGAGATTAGTGGGGTTGGAAAGCTAAGACAGGTGGAATACTTGGAGAAACTGAGATTCTAGCCACTTGTGGAAAACAGGGATCCATATCCAGCTGCTCTGGGACAAAAGAAAGGCAGCCAGTCTGGGGAACTTCGTAACAGCAAACGGGCTGCTAAAGGGGCAAGCATTGCACAGAGCTTGCTGCTCAGGAGAAAGGACAGGCCGACAAAATTGTCTGGGTGCACTCTGCTGAGCAGGTTGGGAACTTTTAGGAGCTTTGGGTGCCCCATCCCCCTGCTTAGCTACACAGCTCCAAGGCCCCCCCACTGTGATATGTAGCCTGCTATGCTTTCTTCCTGGCCTGCCGGCACCAACTTGCAAACTAGCAGTCCCTGCCTTGGCAACAGGCCAGCCAGAGAGAGGCCCCACCTATGGCAGCAACAAACGCTAAGCACAGGGGCTTACACCTGGGTGCTCAGACCACTGGTTCTGACAGTGGAGACAGGCATTGCAGCCAGGAAGGAGGAAACAGCACTTTCCTCCCCACAGGCAACAGCGCCACTCCCCTGTGATCCCTGACATCACTTCAGAGGCTGTGCAGCTCCAGAGACTAGAGCCCCTGGGCACTAGAGGGCGCCACATACAAATATGAACCTGGTTCGAGGAAAATATCTCACAAACACCAGAGAAAGGACCAAGTGAAACTGAACTCATCAATCTTCCTAAAGAGAGTTCAAAATAAAAATCATAAACATGCTCATGGAGGTACAGAAAAATATTCAAGAACTCAGGGATGAATTTAGGATGGAGATTCCATATCTGAAAGGAAACATACAATGGAGGGACATGGTATTGTACATAAAAACCCTAAAAAATACATCACAAAACTATTAGAACTAATAACTGAATTCAGCAAAGTTACAGGATACAAAATTAATACACAGAAATCTGTTGCATTCCTGTACACTAACGATGAACTAGCAGAGAAGAAATCCAGAAAACAATTCCATTCACAATTGCATCAAAAAGAATAAAATACTTAGGAATAAACCTAACCAAGGAAGTGAAAGACCTATAATCTGAAAACTACAAGACACTCACTCATGAGAGAAATTTAAGAAGATGCCAATAAGTGGAAATACATCCCATGCTCGTGGATAGGAAAAATTAATATTGTCAAAATGGCCATCCTGCCCAAAGCAATCTACAGATTCAATGCAATTCCTGTCAAAATACCAAGAGCATTCTTCAATGAACTAGAGCAAATAGTTCTGAAATTCATATGGAACCACAAAAGACCCTGAATAGCCAAAGCAATCCTGAGAAGGAATAATAAAGCATGGGGGATTATGCTCCCTGACTTCAAGCTCTACTATAAAGCCACAGTAATCAAAACAATTTGGTACCAGCACAAGAACAGACCCATCAATCAATAGAACAGACTACAGAGCCCAGATATAATTGCATCTCCTTGGGCAAGGGAAACAAAATAAAAAATGAACAAATGGGACTACATCAAGCTAAAAAGCTTTTGTACAGCAAAGGACACCATCAGCAGAACAAAAAGGCATCCTACAGTATGGGAAAATATATTTGTAAATGACATATCCGACAAGAGGTTAACATCCAAAATATACAAAGAACTCACATGCCTCAACACCCAAAAAGCAGACAACCTGATTAAAAAAATGGGCGAGGGATAGGAACAGACAATTGTCTAAAGAAGGAATTCAGATGGCCAACAGGCACCTGAAAAGATTCTCCACATCACTAATTATCAGGAAAATGCAAATTAAAACCACAATGAGATATCACCTCGCACCAGTTAGGATGGCCAACATCAAAAAGACTATGAACAACAAATGCTGGCAAGGTTTGGAGAAAGGGGAACCCTCCTGCACTGCTGGTGGGAATATAAACTAGTTCAATCAATCAATGTGGAAAGTAATATGGAGGTTCCTCAAAAAACTATAAATAGAAATACTATTTTACCCGGGAATTCCACTCCTAGGAATTTACCCAAAGAAAACAACTTCTCAGATTCAAAAAGACATATGCAGTCCTATGTTTACTGCAGCACTATTTACAATAGCCAAGATATGGAAGCAACTTGTGTCCATCAGTAGATGAATGGATAAAGAAGATGTGGTACATATACACAATGGAATATTATTCAGCTGTAAGAAAGAAACAAATCCTACCATTTGCAACAACATGGTTGGAGCTAGAGGGTATTATGCTCAGTGAAGTAAGTCAGGCAGAAAAAGACAAATACCAAATGAATTTCCTCATTTGTTGAGTATAACAATGAAGCAAAACTGAAGGAACAAAATTGCAGGAGACTCACAGACTCCAAGAAGGGACTAGTGGTTATCAAAGGGGAGGGGTGAGGGAGGGTGGGTTTGGAGGAGGGAGATGGAGATTGTGCGGTATCATGATTGGTGCACATGGTGTGTGAGGGATCATGGGGAAGACAGTGTATCTCAGAGAAGACAAATAGGGATTCTGTGGCATCTTACTACACCGATGGACAATGAGTGAAATGGGGCATGGAGGGACTCAATAAGAAGGGTGAATGTAATAACCACATTGCTTTTCTTTTTTTAAATATAATTTATTTTATTATCATTAATCTACAATGACATTTGCAATATTACGGTTATTAAACTACCCCTTCATCAGGTCCCCCCCACCAACCCCATTACAGTCACTGTCCATCAGCGTAGTGAGATGCTATAGAATCACTACTTGTCTTCTCTGAGTTGTACTGCCCTCCCCGTGCCCCCCCAACATTATATCTGCTAATCGTAATGACACTTTTTCCCTCTTATTCCTCCCTTCCCGCCCATTTTCCCCAGTCCTTTTCCCTTTGGTAACTATTAGTCCTTTCTTGGGTTCTGTGAGTCTGCTGCTGTTTTGTTCCTTCAGTGTTTTTTCATTGTTCTTATACTCCACATATGAGTGAAATCATTTGATACTTGTCTTTTTCGGCTTGGCTTATTTCACTGAGCATAATACCCTCTAGCTCCATCCATGTTGTTGCAAATGGTAGGATTTGTTTTCTTCTTATGGCTGAATAATATTCCATTGTGTATATGTACCACATCTTCTTTATCCATTCATCTACTGATGGACACTTAGGTTGCTTCCATTTCTTGGCTATTGTAAATAGTGCTGCAATAAACATAGGGGTGCATCTGTCCTTTTCAAATTGGGCTGCTGCATTCTTAGGGTAAATTCCTAGGAGTGGAATTCCTGGGTCAAATGGTATTTCTATTTTGAGTTTTTGAGGAACCTCCATACTGCTTTCCACAATGGTTGAACTAATTTGCAGTCCCACCAGCAGTGTAGGAGGGTTCCCTTTTCTCCACATCCTCGCCAACATTTGTTGTTGTTTGTGTTTTGGATGTTGGCCATCCTCACTGGTGTGAGGTGATATCTCATTGTGGTTTTAATCTGCATTTCTCTGATGATTAGCGAAGTGGAGCATCTTTTCATGTGCCTGTTGGCCATCTGAATTTCTTCTTTGGAGAAGTGTCTATTCATGTCCTCTGCCCACTTCTTAATTGGATTATTTGCTTTCTGTTTGTTAAGGTGCATGAGTTCTTTATATATTTTGGATGTCAACCCTTTATCAGATACGTTTTTTATGAATATATTCTCCCATACTGTAGGATGTCTTTTTGTTCTACTGATGTGTCCTTTGCTATACAGGAGCTTTTCAGCTTGATATAGTCCCACTTGTTCATTTTTGATTTTGTTTCCCTTGCACGGGGAGATATGTTCATGAAGAAGTTGTTCATGTTTATGTCCAAGAGATTTTTGCCTATGTTTTTTTCTAAGAGTTTTATGGTTTCATGACTTACATTCACGTCTTCGATCCACCTTGAGTTCACATTTGTGTATGGGGCTAGACAGTAGTCCAGTTTCATTCTCTTACATGTAGCTGTCCAGTTTTTCCAACACCAGCTGCTGAAGAGGCTGTCATCTCTCCATTGTATATCCGAGGCACTTTTATCAAATATTAATTGACTGTATGTGTTTGGGTTCATGTTTGGAGTTTCTATTCTGTTCCACTGGTCTGTGGGTCTGTTTTTGTGCCAATACCAAATTCTTTTGATTACTGTGGCTTTGTAGTAGAGCTTGAAGTCAGGGAGTGTAATTCCCCCTGTTTTATGCCTCCTTCTCAGGATTGCTTTGGCTATTCGGGGTCTTTTGTGGTTCCATATGAATTTTAGAATTATTTGTTCCAGTTCATTGAAGAAAGCTGTTGGTAGTTTGATAGGGATTGCATTGAATCTGTAGATTGCTTTAGGTAGTATAGCCATTTTGACAATATTGATTCTTCCTAGCCAAGAGCATGGGATGCTTTTCCATTTGTTAGTGTCCTCTTTAATTTCTCTTAGGAGTGTCTTGTAGTTTTCAGAGTACAGGTCTTTCACTTCCTTCGTTAGGTTTATTCCTAGGTATTTTATTCTTTTTGATGCAATTGTGAATGGAATTGTTTTTCTGATTTCTCTTTCTGTTAGTTCATCATTAGTGTATAGGAAAGCAACAGATTTCTGTGTGTTAATTTTGTATCCTGCAACTTTGCTGAATTCAGATATTAGTTCTAGTAGTTTTGGAATGGAGTCTTTAGGGTTTTTTATGTACAGTATCATGTCATCTGCAAATAGTGACAATTTGACTTCTTCTTTACCAATCTGGATGCCTTGTATGTCTTTGTTTTGTCTGATTGCTGTGGCTAGGACCTCCAGTACTATGTTGAATAACAGTGGAGAGAGTGGGCATCCTTGTCTTGTTCCGATCTTAGATGAAAAGCTTTCAGCGTCTCGCCGTTAAGTATGATGTTAGCTGTGGGTTTGTCATATACAGCCTTTATGATGTTGAGGTACTTGCTGTCTATACCCATTTTGTTGAGAGTTTTAATCAGGAATGGATGCTGAATTTTGTCAAATGCTTTTTCAGCATCTATGGAGATGATCATGTGGTTTTTGTTCTTCTTTTTGTTGATGTGGTGGATGATGTTGATGGATTTTCGAATGTTGTACCATCCTTGCATCCCTGGGATGAATCCCACTTGATCATGGTGTATGATCCTCTTGATGTATTTTTGAATTCGGTTTGCTAATATTTTGTTGAGTATTTTTGCATCTACGTTCATCAGGGATATTGGTCTGTAATTTTCTTTTTGGTGAGGTCTTTGCCCGGTTTTGGTATTAGAGTGATGCTGGCTTCATAGAATGAGTTTGGAAGTATTCCCTCCTCTTCTATTTTTTGGAAAACGTTAAGGAGAATCGGTGTTATTTCTTCTCTCTATGTCTGGTA
The DNA here is from genome assembly GCA_032199065.1 of Smutsia gigantea. Lineage (NCBI taxonomy): Eukaryota > Metazoa > Chordata > Mammalia > Pholidota > Manidae > Smutsia > Smutsia gigantea. The sequence continues at coordinate 4,405 of JAVSCE010015721.1, read as the reverse complement.
GAATTCGGAGGTGAATCCATCAGGCTCGGGGGTTTCGTTCTTGTGTAGTTTTTTGATTACCAATTCGATTTCGTCACTGGTGATTGGTCTGTTTAGTTTTTCTGTTTCTTGCTTGGTCAGTCTTGGAAGGTTGTATTTTTCTAAGAAGTTGTCCATTTCTTCTATGTTTTCCAGCTTGTTAGCATATAGATTCTCATAATATTCTCTTATGATTCTTTGTATTTCTGTGGGGTCCGTCGTGATTTTTCCTTTCTCATTTCTGATTGTGTTTATGTGTGTAGATTCTCTTTTTCTCTTAATGAGTCTGGCTAGGGGTTTATCTATTTTGTTTATTTTTTCAAAGAACCAGCTCTTGGTTTTATTGATTTTTTCTATTGTTTTATTCTTCTCAATTTTATTTATTTCTTCTCTAATCTTTATTATGTCCCTCCTTCTGGTGACTTTGGGCCTCATTTGTTCTTCTTTTTCCAATTTCAGTAATTGTGTCTTTAGACTATTCATTTGGGAATGTTCTTCCTTCTTTAAATAGGCCTGGATTGCAATATACTTTCCTCTTAGAACTGCCTTTGCTGCGTCCCACAGAAGTTGTGGCTTTGTGTTGTTGTTGTCATTAGTCTCCATATATTCTTTGATTTCTGTTTTGATTTGGTCGTTAACCCACTGATTAATTAGGAGAGTGTTGTTAAGTCTCCATGTATTTGTGAGCCTTTTTGATTTCTTTCTAAAATTTATTTCTAGTTTTATACCTTGGTGATCTGAGAACTTGGTTGATAGGATTTCAATATTTTTGAAATTACTGAGGTTCTTTTTTTTTTTGATGTTTCTTTTTTTTAATATAATTTATTTTATTATCATTAATTTACAATTACATGTGCAATATTACGATTATTAAACTACCCCTTCATCAGTTCCCCCCCACAAACCCCATTACAGTCACTGTCCATCAGCGTAGTGAGATGCTATAGAATCACTACTTGTCTTCTCTGAGTTGTACTGCCCTCCCCGTGCCCCCCCAACATTACATTTGCTAATCGTAATGCCCCTTTTTCCCTCTTATCCCTCCCTTCCCGCCCATTTTCCCCAGTCCCTTTCCCTTTGGTAACTATTAGTCCGTTCTTGGGTTCTGTGAGTCTGCTGCTGTTTTGTTCCTTCAGTTTTTTTCTTTGTTCTTATACTCCACATATGAGTGAAATCATTTGATACTTGTCTTTTTCGGCTTGGCTTATTTCACTGAGCATAATACCCTCTAGCTCCATCCATGTTGTTGCAAATGGTAGGATTTGTTTTCTTCTTATGGCTGAATAATATTCCATTGTGTATATGTACCACATCTTCTTTATCCATTCATCTACTGATGGACACTTAGGTTGCTTCCATTTCTTGGCTATTGTAAATAGTGCTGCAATAAACAGAGGGGTGCATCTGTCCTTTTCAAATTGGGCTGCTGCATTCTTAGGGTAAATTCCTAGGAGTGGAATTCCTGGGTCAAATGGTATTTCTATTTTGAGTTTTTTGAGGAACCTTCATACTGCTTTCCACAATGGTTGAACTAATTTGCATTCCCACCAGCAGTGTAGGAGGGTTCCCTTTTCTCCACATCCTCGCCAACATTTGTTGTTGTTTGTGTTTTGGATGTTGGCCATCCTCACTGGTGTGAGGTGATATCTCATTGTGGTTTTAATCTGCATTTCTCTGATGATTAGCGATGTGGAGCATCTTTTCATGTGCCTGTTGGCCATCTGAATTTCTTCTTTGGAGAAGTGTCTATTCATGTCCTCTGCCCATTTCTTAATTGGATTATTTGCTTTCTGTTTGTTAAGGTGCATGAGTTCTTTATATATTTTGGATGTCAACCCTTTATCAGATACGTTTTTTATGAATATATTCTCCCATACTGTAGGATGTCTTTTTGTTCTACTGATGGTGTCCTTTGCTGTACAGAAGCTTTTCAGCTTGATATAGTCCCACTTGTTCATTTTTGCTTTTGTTTCCCTTGCCCGGGGAGATATGTTCATGAAGAAGTTGCTCATGTTTATGTCCAGGAGATTTTTGCCTATGTTTTTTTCTAAGAGTTTTATGGTTTCATGACTTACATTCAAGTCTTTGATCCACCTTGAGTTTACCTTTGTGTATGGGGCTAGACAGTAGTCCAGTTTCATTCTCTTACATGTAGCTGTCCAGTTTTTCCAACACCAGCTGCTGAAGAGGCTGTCATCTCCCCATTGTATATCCAAGGCACTTTTATCAAATATTAATTGACTGTATATGTTTGGGTTAATGTTTGGATTTTCTATTCTGTTCCACTGGTCTGTGGGTCTGTTTTTGTGCCAATACCAAATTGTCTTGATTACTGTGGCTTTGTAGTAGAGCTTGAAGTCAGGGAGTGTAATTCCCCCTGTTTTATTCCTCCTTCTCAGGATTGCTTTGGCTATTCGGGGTCTTTTGTGGTTCCATATGAATTTTAGAATTATTTGTTCCAGTTCATTGAAGAAAGCTGTTGGTAGTTTGATAGGGATTGCATTGAATCTGTAGATTGCTTTAGGTAGTATAGCCATTTTGACAATATTGATTCTTCCTAGCCAAGAGCATGGGATGCTTTTCCACTTGTTAGTGTCCTCTTTAATTTCTCTTACGAGTGTCTTGTAGTTTTCAGAGTACAGGTCTTTCACTTCCTTCGTTAGGTTTATTCCTAGGTATTTTATTCTTTTTGATGCAATTGTGAATGGAATTGTTTTTCTGATTTCTCTTTCTGTTAGTTCATCATTAGTGTATAGGAAAGCAACAGATTTCTGTGTGTTAATTTTGTATCCTGCAACTTTGCTGAATTCAGATATTAGTTCTAGTAGTTTTGGAATGGAGTCTTTAGGGTTTTTTATGTACAGTATCATGTCATCTGCAAATAGTGACAATTTGACTTCTTCTTTACCAATCTGGATGCCTTGTATGTCTTTGTTTTGTCTGATTGCTGTGGCTAGGACCTCCAGTACTATGTTGAATAACAGTGGAGAGAGTGGGCATCCTTGTTTTGTTCCAGATCTTAGATGAAAAGCTTTCAGCGTCTCGCCGTTAAGTATGATGTTAGCTGTGGGTTTGTCATATATAGCCTTTATGATGTTGAGGTACTTGCCTCTATACCCATTTTGTTGAGAGTTTTAATCAGGAATGGATGCTGAATTTTGTCAAATGCTTTTTCAGCATCTATGGAGATGATCATGTGGTTTTTGTTCTTCTTTTTGTTGATGTGGTGGATGATGTTGATGGATTTTCGAATGTTGTACCATCCTTGCATCCCTGGGATGAATCCCACTTGATCATGGTGTATGATCCTCTTGATGTATTTTTGAATTCGGTTTGCTACTATTTTGTTGAGTATTTTTGCATCTATGTTCATCAGGGATATTGGTCTATAGTTTTCTTTTTTGGTGAGGTCTTTGCCAAGTTTTGGTATTAGAGTGATGCTGGTTTCACAGAATGAGTTTGGAAGTATTCCCTCCTCTTCTATTTTTTGGAAAACGTTACGGAGAATGGGTGTTATTTCTTCTCTCTATGTCTGGTAGAATTCAGAGGTGAATCCATCTGGTCCGGGGGTTTTGTTCTTGGGTAGTTTTTTGATTACTGCTTCAATTTCGTTGCTGGTGATTGGTCTGTTTAGTTTTCCTGTTTCTTGTTTGGTCAGTTTCGGAAGGTTGTATTTTCCTAAGAAGTTGTCCATTTCTTCTAGGTTTTTCCAGCTATTTAGCATATAGAGTCTCATAATATTCTCTTATAATTCTTTGTATTTCTGTGGGATCCGTCGTGATTTTTCCTTTCTCATTTCTGATTCTGTTCATGTGTGTAGATTCTCTTTTTCTCTTAATGAGTCTGCCTAGGGGTTTATCTATTTTGTTTATTTTTTCAAAGAACCAGTTCTTGGTTTTATTGATTTTTTCTATTGTTTTGTTCTTCTCAATGTTATTTATTTCTTCTCTGATCTTTATTATGTCCCTCCTTCTGGTGACGTTGGGCCTCGTTTGTTCTTCTTTTTCCAATTTCAGTAATTGTGTCTTTAGACTATTCATTTGGGAATGTTCTTCTTTCTTTAGATAGGCCTGGATTGCAACATACTTTCCTCTTAGAACTGCCTTTGCTGTGTCCCACAGAAGTTGTGGCTTTGTGTTGTTGTTGTCATTTGTCTCCATATACTCTTTGATTTCTGTTTTGATCTGGTCATTAACCCATTGATTAATTAGGAGAATGTTGTTAAGTCTCCATGTATTTGTGAGCCTTTTTGTTTTCTTTCTAAAATTTAATTCTAGTTTTATACCTTTATGATCTGAGAAGTTGGTTGGTAGGATTTCAATATTTTTGAAATTACTGAGGTTCTTTTTGTGGCCTAGTATGTGGTCTATTCTGAAAATGTTCCATG
>JAVSCE010015720.1:0-15523 GCA_032199065.1 Smutsia gigantea | reverse complement strand
TTAAGACACCCGGTCTGTGGTATTTGTTATGGGAGCCGAAACCGACTGATATAATTATGGTTTTGAATTTCAACAGTAAAATGTTTGTGAAAATTGTTTGGCTTATTCTTTTACGTGTATGTGCCTACAGACTAGTCTTGATTTTGCCTGTTGGCTCTCAAAGACTAAATAAACCATTAGCTGTCTGGGCATTAATGAAATAAGTTTACAAACTCCTTCCATAAAGTAAACCTTCTTTCCTCAAAACTTTTGACAGGCTTTATCCTCCCTTTTAAATGACATTTACTACAATTTACATTCTAACCTTTGATATCTTGATTTCATTTTATCACACCTGTTAAACAGAAGACAACTTCTCCAACTAAGAAGCTAAAGCTGTTTGCAGCAGGTGCTTAATAACTGATTGTGAATTGAGGCCTCTAGCTGCTAAGAACAGTATTCAGCTGACAGCCAGCGAGGGAAAGGGACCTCCATTCTCCTGCTACAAGGAACTTTATTCTGTCCACAACCTGAGTGAGTGTGGGAGCAGATAAATTATGAATTCAAACTACATTTCCAGTTCAAAGTTTACAGTGTATGGTTTATAGTGAACTACTTTGATTTTTATAATAATATCTTTAATTTTGGTTTCTAGAAACATTACTATAATTTATTATTGGTTTTATTTGACAATGCAAATGTTATTACTTATAGTAAGATTGCTAAATTTGATTTAAGATTTCTTTGCAATACCTTTTGTTATTCTTGAAATTTATCCCTCTGAAATTATTAAATCATTATTCATTAAGTGGTTCTCTTACCAATTTTATATAAAATTATATTCATTTATGTGAATTGTATTTTAATTTAGGTTGTTATATTTTTTGTACGTTTTAATTTTATTTTTAAATGTGAAAACATTTACAAAATTCTAAAGTAAAAAATAAAAATGAGGCAAGGGAAATTCTAGGAAAAAATAATTGATTGTGAATTTATATACTAAGGGAGGAAAATCAATGCAGATATTCCAAAAATGAACTCACCCCCCAAATTATTTATTTTAGAAATTGTCTCTAGATGTCCTTTAGTTTTCCAAGCCTGATATCTAGGGACCAATTTCTCTCATTTCTCTATTCCAATAATATCCCATGAGAAAATTCAGCATGTGCTGTCAAATTACCACTTTTGATATTAGACACTCCTCTTCATCCCCAGCATCATTACCACAGCACAAATCATTCTGATTTTTGCCTTTATAACTACAGTTGTTAGCTAGCTGGGCTTCCGGATCCATCTGGCTCCATTTACATTAGTGCTACAATGACAGGTGGAAGGACTTTCAAAATATGGACATGCCATTCACCTTCTCCAGACTTCACAGGATTCTAGATGCTCTTAGGCTAAAGAGGAGTGGTCACTTCTTAGTTTGGTAGATAAATATCTTGTTCATAATCTTGAATATAAACCATAAATCTCAGGCGAACTGTGTGTTGTGTGGTGGTGTGTGGAGAATAAAATGTGATTAAGAGATGAAAATAACTACAACAAAATTTCATAATTTCAAAAAAATTGGCTTTGTCTCCTTGTAGCTGATTTTGTTTACTAATATTTTTTACTTCCATATAAGAACAATTGATCAGATATATAAGTAACATACAGAAAATTTACAGTCTAAATTTATGAATGCAAAACTGTTAAGCAAGTACTGTTTGCCTTTTACTGTACATGATATTAATCTGTAAAATTCCCACTCTTCTACCTTTATTTAGGACTTATCCATTGGGTACATTAGTGATATACTTTACTATTCTAAACTATACTTAATTTTCAAGATGTAAATGTTAATAGAAATAATAAAACTATAAAAATGAATAGGAAATTTGAGGCTTTGTATATTTGTAGAATTTTAAGTGATTACTCAAAATACTAAACACTTATAAAAACTTTGACATTGCTGAATGTTGAAGAGATTAAATAGGAAAAATATTAGAAGTATAATTGGACACTGCTCATATTTCAGGAGATTTTTACATTAGAAATTTTTTTTTAAAAAGAAAAAACACAGAAAAAAGAACTACAGAATAATGTGACACAGAAAACAGCATTTTAATTTTGTTGGTCTTTGTCTCCCTTGTTTTCTTTGCTGGAAATGCTATCTAAAAATTGTTCTTTTCCAATTGATTTAAGCAAGTACCTAGAAATAAAACACCAAAATAAATTTGAAATTTATTTCACAGGTAGTTCTACCAATCACATTTCAGATAATTTTTTGTATTTTTTTTCATCAGTTCAAAACCTAATTCTGTGTAAACAATTCTCAGCAATAGTCTTAGCTGAGAATGGAAATGCATGGAGAAAAAGACAACCATTTTCAAAGGTTTGTAGTAAACCGGAAGAGGCAATAAAATTAGTAAACATTCTGAGTGGTACATTAGAGGCATATTGGTTCATACCAATAGTAATGATAATTTAAGCTATTGCTATTGTCATTTTTTGGCAATAGAATTAGATAGACAATTTAATGGGATAAAAGATTATCATCATAGATAGCAGCTGCAAATATTCACTTTAATGAATTAGAATGGAACTATTATTATTCTGGCTAAATACTTTGCACATTAACTGATAACTCCTTATATTTGAAAATAGGTCTAATAAATAAACAGGCAGGAATAGAGAAAGGTAAGAATAGATACATATATATTTATTATATATATTTTTTATTTATTATATATTTCAATATATTTTGTGAGAAATAAAATCCTAGAGAAGAATAAACTATTTCTAGTCCAGTGGAAATGTCATATTCTCCAAAGAATATGCCTAAGTTGAATACATTTCCATAAAATATAAAATAATTTTAGCTATTTTTTATTTGTTTCCTTCATATTCAGTAGGGAAACAAACCTGGAAAATGAATTGTGGAAACAAACCCTGGAAAAAAGATGGAAGACAATAAAGAACAGAAAACAGTGAAAAAGAAAATAGAGAAACAATAGAAAAAAAATCAATGAAAGCAAAAGCTGTTTAAAAAATAATAATAAAATTAATTATTTTCATTTAGGCTGATAAATTTTTTAAAAAGCTAAAAAATAAGACTAAATTATTGATGTTAGAATTGAGAGGGTATCACTAAAGATCCCACATGGGGTGCTGAGCACAAAGCAGGTGCTCAGTGAACATTTGTTGAATGTACACATGCACAAGGTGGTGTCTAGTTAACATGGCAAGGATGGCATTTGGCCCACAGGATGCTGTTAAAAGATAAGACAGTTGGGCAAGGAACTGCCCAGACACACACACACACACACACACACACACACAACTGGCTAAGAAGCCAAGGTCAGTATTGCCTTCACAGTCTTCATCCATGGCTGACCAAATCTGGACACCAAACTCTCTGGTTCTCTTATATCCATGTAATGTGAGGGCTGGAATCCACGGAGGGCCCAAATCTTTCTCCTAAACCCACCCTGCCTCTTCTGCACTGAGTTTTCAGCAGGAAGAACTCCCATCTACAATCTGTAGACTGCAGTTCAATCTCAGCATGGCACTAATTAGCTGTGTGATTCTGAGAAATTCACTTGACCTCTCTGGGCTTCAGCTTTACCATCTTGCAATGGAGAGATGGAACTACCCGGGTGAGTCTATCTAACAGGTCCCTATGAGGAAAACCACAGCCCACGAGAGATGGGAAAGGCAATGGCAGATCAACAAATCTAATATCTTTCATATATTTATTTTAACAGGTAAATCTTTTTTTTTTTTAACTCAGAACTCCAACTTATAAAACAGAGAAGAACTGAGCTGATCAGGCTGAGTTGGAGATGGCGGCCCTTTAGGGTGCCTCCTCCTCGGTGAAACACTGTCTGAAGAACAGCTGCTTCATTTCAGAAGTGAGGAAACTGAGGCCCAGTGGAGACCACCTGCTCAAGATCATGTGTTCTCTACAGAAACGCAAATCCTTGGGAGGCTTGAAGCTCCCTGGGTGTGAACACCGAGGCAGAAGGAAGCCTACTTCTGTGGTGTGGGCTCTGAGAGCCCCTGGACACCTGAGACCCCTGAGAGCTGCCCCGGTTGCCAGGCAACAGGCACCGCGTTGCCCAGCGCTCCCCATTAGCACCTCGCAGCTGTCCTCACAGCCAAAACTGGTTCCGAAAAGGCTGGCCGGCTGGCAGGTAGGAACAAAGGAATTGGGCCCCATTTGACAGACAGTGTCCCTCCCATTTGCATGTCATTAAGCTGCAGGCCAGTTAGCAGAGGGGGACACATAGCTTCAGATTCCCTGCCAAGCTGGGGCACAGAGGCTCTGGGGCCTCATTTGCATTTTGGACACCTGCCCTGAGCCAGAGCAGCAGATTTGATAAAGAGGGTTTTCTTGAAGGGATAACTGTGGGGCTGGGGTGGACTGAGGGGGTGCCCTATCTCAATGGTGACCCCAGCTTCTCCCTGTTTCCCTCCCAAACTGTGACACAAGGGGGAAAAGGCCCTTTTTTTGGCGGGGGGAAAAGGCTTTGTTGCTCTGAGAGTTCAAACTTGGAACCACACAGTGGCTTGGGAGAAGACCAGTAAATTCTAACAACCCAGCCTTATCTGGACTCCCCTCAGTCAGCATCCCCAGCCCCCCAGCCCCCACACAAACCCCAGCCTAGCCAGAAAAAAAAAAAAGGAAGAAAAGGAACACAGGCCACATTTTCTCCACACTCCCCTTCTGAGGCCTCCTGGGGTGCTCTGATTGACAGGAGGCTAAATGCAAGAGTTTCCTGTGATAGAGAAAGAGATTTTCTTGAAGCCTTCAACTCCTGACCTTTAAGAGCTTGGGGAGCAAAATGATTTCCAGTCACTTGGGTCTGAGTGAAAGGTATGTGAATTGATCGACTTCAGGGCTCAGGCCTCCTGAGGTCTCAATGTTATGTCATTAAAATCTTACAATCGAGTTATTCTAATGTATTCCAGCAGCCACCTTCTCAGAGGCCATTAGTAAATAGACTAGAAGTTACATGGTAGAAAATGCTTTGCTCCAAGGTCTGGGAAGGACAGCAGTGACTGAGGGGCCTGGGGCCAAAATCTCCCCTGGTGGTTTGTGGGTTTTCTTTTTTGATTCTCTATTCCGCTATGGTAACTACTGCCGCTTCCTCTTGTATTTCTTCCTCTACCTACCTTCATCTTGTAGACACCTACCCCTCCGTCCACAAGGTGGCTAGGTCTAAAGGTCTGGCTGACTCATGTTGCTTTGTTTCCTGGCCGCAGTGATTGGTCTGGGGTCCACCCGACCCAGACCCAGCCCCTCAGAATCTTCCCTGCGATGCCCTCTTTTTCCTGAGGAGCCTGAGCTGGGAGAGTGCAAGTGCGCGTTGAAGGCAGCCATTTTCCTTGCCACTGTGGTCTCTCTGCAGAAGGCAGTCAAGCTCAACATGCAGAGAGACGGGAGATAGAGTGAGGGAGGTCTGAAGCCTGAAGCTCCATCTCCACTTCTATTGAGTCGCTTGCATGGCTTTCCCAGCAAGATGAGCCTTACCTCCTCTTTTGCTCAAGTTAGCCGAAGTTCATTTCTGCTGCTTGCAACCAACACTCTGCCATGAAGCAGGAGCTGATATTCCTGAAGTATAGTTGTCTGGGGCTCAGGGAAAATGAAATGAGTAGGGAATGATACGAAGTGTGATCATGCCAGGCAGAGGTGCAGGCCCAGCAGCCCCTCCGGGATGGCCCCCTAAAACACGAGCTGCGTGAAGACAGGGACTTCTGTCTCTTTCCCGGCTTCTAGAACAATGTCTTACACACAGCTCCCCTCACGTTATGGGCCATGTGGTCTTGCCTGTCACATGGCACCTCTGCTGTTCCCTGACTTCCACCCCCTTGTCTTTTTAACTCTCTGCTTTCTCATAACTTCCATTTCTACCTGGCCACCATGACCCAGCTCTCCTTCACAGGCCTCCAGGTGCTAACTGCTTCATTCTTTCCAGTTTCTTGATACTAGGTCCAAGCGCAATTCCTGGATCAGAGAGAAACAGAATCTGATTGGATCAGATCTTTTTGTGCCAGGCCACCTCACAGGTCAGGCTGGTGTCTTTGAGTCAGGTGTCCATACCCGAGCCAATCAGCCAATGTGATGGGGTAGAGAGTCACATGGTGCAAAACATGGCCACCTTGTCAGGAGAGGTCAGAGACCAACCAGCTCTCCCTAGCAGAGGCCATCGCATCTCCAGCACAGAATGTCTTGTTCAGACTGGGCTGGGGGAAACCAAGGACCCTCTGTACTTCCCCCTTCCCTGTTCTAGAAACTTCACCTGAGGCAAAGGATTTTTAGCTGGCAGTGGGAACCTTTCCCTCATTCCAAGGAGCTTGTTCCCACGTGCCTCACTGGTGTGTTTCTTGCTTGGATTGCAAATGGAATCGCTGCATAAACCCTGCGTGACTCACAGCCCCATGTTGGCAGTATCTTATTTTTCAATTTCTTTTTTTTTTAATTGAATAAACATATTCTATGCAAGGCATTCTACCTTGGTGAAGGCTGTTCCCCTGCGATTCGTCAGAGTAATAACTAGAAACACCATTATCAGGCTCCATCCTCCTGCTGAGAACATCACATAACTGAGAAATGTTCATGCATCTCATGGAGTTGCAGGGAGAGGAAAGGGGGGCATCAAGGGGACGAGAAGCAAACGAATGGTTGTGTACACACTCAGGGAGGCGTCTAGAGGCATGGGAGACGCCGAGAGGAAACACAGACTCACACGTGGTTGTTGATCACACGTACACACTTGAAAGCACAGAAGGGACCGCACACTCTTCCGTACTCAGGTATCTCACACTCAAGAAAAAGAAAGGAAAAAAAAAGAAGCTCTCAATTTCAAAGTGAGAAGGATGTTAGCTGGTCCAATCACCTCATTTAACATATAAGAAAAATGAAGCTCAGAAAGATGGCAAATAGCCCTCCATGGCCCATTTGCAGATGCCCATGTTCCGGGGTTTCTGCTTAGAAATATATAAATCAACTAGTCCTTGATGCAGAGGCTGTCTTTATGTTTCTTGAGCTCTTGTTCCTGAGTCGATGAGTTTCAGACAGCCTCACATCACTTCCGTCTAAGGTGTGACTGAAATATCCTTGCTATTGTTTTTTGGTTTGGGTTTCCTTTTTAATGTCTTTGTTAGGTTGACTGAGCACCTGTTAATATTTTCAAAAGGCTCTGGACAGAGAAGCCCCAAAATTAATGTCCTATAAACTCCAGCACTCTCTCGGGGGCTGTGTGAGTGAAGACTTGGAAGGGTAGGCAAGTCAAACTTTCAACTGGGGTTTCTGGGAACCTTCCCGTTTCTCCTCCAGTTTTATTGGCACTTCCTTAGTCCAGCTCTCTTCACCTCCTGCCTGGATGACTGCCTTGTCCTCTGCCTAGTTCCAAACGCTCCCCTCCCCAATCCTCCCTTCCTCTCACCACCAGATTCAGTGTCCTAAAACGTGACTCTCATCTTGTCCTCTTAGAATAACCAGGACCCCAAGCTGCACACGTCCACCTCTGCACTGATCAGTCATCTATTGGCTGCAAGTGAGAACATGCAACTCAAACAAGTTTACAAACTGGCAGAGAAGAATGGGATATTTATTTACAGGTTCACATAACTGGACATTCAAGGGGTAAAGGCTAGATTCTGAGGTTTACTTGATGCCATCAATAACATCTCTTTTCCTCTGTCTCTTAACGTTGCTCTCCTTCATGGCATCTTTGTCTATTCTTTTACTTTCAACTTTTCAGTGTCCTTATGATTTATGCACGTCCTATAAATAATAGAGCTGAGCTTTAAAAATACAATCTGATAATCTTTGTATTTAACCAGAAATTTAAATCCATTGAGATATATTGTGGTGATTAGTCTATGTGGATTTATTTATACCATTTTCTATTTTGCATTCTTTTGACTCTGCTCCTTCTATGCTTCTTTTCCTTGCTTCCATTTAATTGGGTGATCTTTTATCTTTATTCCCTTCTTTTCCTCTTACTGGTTTGTAACTTATACATTGGTTTAGTGGTTGTCCTTGATTTTTTTCACATGCATACTTGACTTAGTAAAGTCTGAAGTTAATAAAAATCCGTATCATCAAACAATATAAGACCTTAGAACACTTCAACCACTTTTGGCCCCTTTCCATCTTATGTGTTATTCTTACGCAATACTTTAGATTCACATTGTTTATATTTAATGTGGTTATTTAATATTATCACTATATTTCCATAAAGGAAATATTTGGTTGGAATCATCCACGTTTATTATTTTCTTTGCTCACTGGTTCTTTTTGCATCTCAGATCTTGCTTCTAGCCACATTTCCTTCTTCCTAAAATAATCTTGCCATAGAATTTTTTTTACCTGGGGAATATATATTTTTTTATAATTTATTTTGGTATCATTAATCTACAATTACATGTGCAATATTATGGTGATTAAACCACCCCTTCATCAGGTCCCCCCCACCAACCCCATTACAGTCACTGTCCATCAGCGTAGTGAGATGCTATAGAATCACTACTTGTCTTCTCTGAGTTGTTCTGCCCCCCCCCCGTGCTCCTCTAACATTATGTCTGCTAATCGTAATGCCCCTTTTTCCCTCTTATCCCTCCCTTCCCACCCATTTTCCCCAGTCCCTTTCCCTTTGGTAACTATTAGTCCGTTCTTGGGTTCTGTGAGTCTGCTGCTGTTTTGTTCCTTCAGTTTTTTTCTTTGTTCTTATACTCCACATATGAGTGAAATCATTTGATACTTGTCTTTTTCGGCTTGGCTTATTTCACTGAGCATAATACCCTCTAGCTCCATCCATGTTGTTGCAAACGGTAGGATTTGTTTTCTTCTTATGGCTGAATAATATTCCATTGTGTATATGTACCACATCTTCTTTATCCATTCATCTACTGATGGACACTTAGGTTGCTTCCATTTCTTGGCTATTGTAAATAGTGCTGCAATAAACATAGGGGTGCATATGTCTTTTTCAAATTGGGCTGCTGCATTCTTAGGGTAAATTCCTAGGAGTGGGATTCCTGGGTCAAATGGTATTTCCATTTTGAGTTTTTTGAGGAACCTCCATACTGCTTTCCACAATGGTTGAACTAATTTGCAGTCCCACCAGCAGTGTAGGAGGGTTCCCCTTTCCTCCACATCCTCGCCAACATTTGTTGTTGTTTGTGTTTTGGATGTTGGCCATCCTCACTGGTGTGAGGTGATATCCCATTGTGGTTTTAATCTGCATTTCTCTGATGATTAGCGATGTGGAGCATCTTTTCATGTGCCTGTTGGCCATCTGAATTTCTTCTTTGGAGAAGTGTCTATTCATGTCCTCTGCCTATTTCTTAATTGGATTATTTGCTTTTTGTTTGTTAAGGTGCATGAGTTCTTTATATATTTTGAATGTCAACCCCTTATCAGATATGTCATTTATGAATATATTCTCCCATACTGTAGGATGTCTTTTTGTTCTACTGATGGTGTCCTTTGCTGAACAGAAGCTTTTCAGCTTGATATGGTCCCACTTGTTCATTTTTGCTTTTGTTTCCCTTGCCCGGGGAGATATGTTCATGAAGAAGTCGCTCATGTTTATGTCTAAGAGATTTTTGCCTATGTTTTTTTCTAAGAGTTTTATGGTTTCATGACTTACATTCAGGTCTTTGATCCACCTTGAGTTTACCTTTGTGTATGGGGCTAGACAGTAGTCCAGTTTCATTCTCTTACATGTAGCTGTCCAGTTTTTCCAACACCAGCTGCTGAAGAGGCTGTCATCTCCCCATTGTATATCCAAGGCACTTTTATCAAATATTAATTGACTGTATATGTTTGGGTTAATGTTTGGATTTTCTATTCTGTTCCACTGGTCTGTGGGTCTGTTTTTGTGCCAATACCAAATTGTCTTGATTACTGTGGCTTTGTAGTAGAGCTTGAAGTCAGGGAGCGTAATTCCCCTGTTTTATTCCTCCTTCTCAGGATTGCTTTGGCTATTCGGGGTCTTTTGTGGTTCCATATGAATTTTAGAATTATTTGTTCCAGTTCATTGAAGAAAGCTGTTGGTAGTTTGATAGGGATTGCATTGAATGTGTAGATTGCTTTAGGTAGTATAGCCATTTTGACAATATTTATTCTTCCTAGCCAAGATCATGGGATGAATTTCCATTTGTTTGCCATAGATCTTTTGAAGAGGATCTGTTAACAGGAAACCCTGTTCTTTTTTGTTTGACATGTCTTTACTTTTATTTTTTTCTGATGCTTAATTAGATTTCTAATTTGGCAAGTTTGTTTTTTTCAACTCTTTGAAAACATGATTCCATTTTCTCCTTTCTATAGTTGCTTTGAAAGTTGCTATTGCTTCTGTAGTTACTAATTGTCATTCCTTTACTGTAATCAATCTTTCCTCTGAAGACTTCTTAGTCTTTAGTGTTCTGCAGTTTTAGTATAATTTTTGGTGTCCAAGGGGTGGGTTTATTTTTATTATCCTGACTGGGACTATGATCCCCAAGTCTGAGGATTAGTATTTATCAGTAATTCTGAAATATTCTTCTCCATTACATTGTCTAATGTTCCCTCTCTCTCATTCTTTCTATTCTCCTTCTGTAACTCCAGCTAGATGTATATGGACCTCTTATCCTTTCCTCCATATATCTTAACCACTTTTTCACATTTCTATCTCTTTAACTCTCTGCATGCTAAACGTTTTCTTCACATAATTTCAAGTTCACTCATCTTCTCTCCAATTGTATCTAATCTGTTCTTTAACTCATCCACATTTTTAAAATATCAATGACTGTATTTTTTCATTTCTAGTAATTTTATAGGGTCCTTTTTGCAACATGAAAGTTATTTTTTCACATTGTTATTATTCTTTCTTATGTTATTGATACTTTCTCTTATATTTATTCACTTTAACCATACTCATTTTTATTGATTAGCAATTCCATGACCTGGGTTTTTTGTGGCTGGAGGGTGTTAGGATCTAACATTGCTCTTTGTTGGGGCTCCTGGCCCTCACTCAGAGTGGAGAGATTCCCTGTGTGTTTTGTTAGGTAGGATTATGAGACTACTTTCAGTGGAGCTTAATCTTCAGAGGAGCCTTTGGGTTGACAGCATGTTGCCAGAGTGTGAGTTTCGTTCCAGCCATTCCCCTGGAGGCATCCATATCTGTCCTAGAATCACATTTATGTTAATTTATAGATTTGGAGATTCCTAGACCATGCAGGTGGTACCATAAGTTACCTCACCCCCTCACAAGAGATAGACTTGCATTATAAATTATCAGGGGAGACTCCCCTTTCTCCAGAGCTCAAGCCATGACATACAGCTTTCCTGTTTTCTCCCTGGATAAGATGATTTCCAGTTCACCCTCTTGCTCCAAATACACTACTTGGAGGATCTCACCTTTATGCAGGGTTCTCATTTCAAACTCAGCATAGACCCAAAGCCTTGTCTCTTACTCCCTGTAAGTATCTTAACTCAAGTCCAAATAACAGACTGACACTGCCCCCCCCACCCTAAGGCAGCTACAGCATCAATTTATATGCCAAATGCTCTGATTTCTGTCCCTCCTCTTCATTTGGGACTCTTTCTGATTCCTGATGTATTTTGTTTTTTTTTGTTTTTTTCTTTTTTAATATAATTTATTTTATTATCACTAATTTACAATTACATGTGCAATATTACGATTATTAAACTACCCCTTCATCAGGTCCCCCCACCAACCCCATTACAGTCACTGTCCATCAGCGTAGTGAGATGCTATAGAATCACTACTTGTCTTCTCTGAGTTGTACTGCCCTCCCCGTGCCCCCCCAACATTACATCTGCTAATCGTAATGCCCCTTTTTCCCTCTTATCCCCCTCCCTTCCCGCCCATTTTCCCCAGTCCCTTTCCCTTTGGTAACTATTAGTCCGTTCTTGGGTTCTGTGAGTCTGCTGCTGTTTTGTTCCTTCAGTATTTTTTCTTTGTTCTTATACTCCACATATGAGTGAAATCATTTGATACTTGTCTTTTTCGGCTTGGCTTATTTCACTGAGCATAATACCCTCTAGCTCCATCCATGTTGTTGCAAATGGTAGGATTTGTTTTCTTCTTATGGCTGAATAATATTCCATTGTGTATATGTACCACATCTTCTTTATCCATTCATCTACTGATGGACACTTAGGTTGCTTCCATTTCTTGGCTATTGTAAATAGTGCTGCAATAAACATAGGGGTGCATCTGTCCTTTTCAAATTGGGCTGCTGCATTCTTAGGGTAAATTCCTAGGAGTGGAATTCCTGGGTCAAATGGTATTTCTATTTTGAGTTTTTTGAGGAACCTCCATACTGCTTTCCACAATGGTTGAACTAATTTGCAGTCCCACCAGCAGTGTAGGAGGGTTCCCTTTTCTCCACATCCTCGCCAACATTTGTTGTTGTTTGTGTTTTGGATGTTGGCCATCCTCACTGGTGTGAGGTGATATCTCATTGTGGTTTTAATCTGCATTTCTCTGATGATTAGCGATGTGGAGCATCTTTTCATGTGCCTGTTGGCCATCTGAATTTCTTCTTTGGAGAAGTGTCTATTCATGTCCTCTGCCCATTTCTTAATTGGATTATTTGCTTTCTGTTTGTTAAGGTGCATGAGTTCTTTATATATTTTGGATGTCAACCCTTTATCAGATACGTTTTTTATGAATATATTCTCCCATACTGTAGGATGTCTTTTTGTTCTACTGATGGTGTCCTTTGCTGTACAGAAGCTTTTCAGCTTGATATAGTCCCACTTGTTCATTTTTGCTTTTGTTTCCCTTGCCCGGGGAGATATGTTCATGAAGAAGTTGCTCATGTTTATGTCCAAGAGATTTTTGCCTATGTTTTTTTCTAAGAGTTTTATGGTTTCATGACTTACATTCAGGTCTTTGATCCACCTTGAGTTTACCTTTGTGTATGGGGCTAGACAGTAGTCCAGTTTCATTCTCTTACATGTAGCTGTCCAGTTTTTCCAACACCAGCTGCTGAAGAGGCTGTCATCTCCCCATTGTATATCCAAGGCACTTTTATCAAATATTAATTGACTGTATATGTTTGGGTTAATGTTTGGATTTTCTATTCTGTTCCACTGGTCTGTGGGTCTGTTTTTGTGCCAATACCAAATTGTCTTGATTACTGTGGCTTTGTAGTAGAGCTTGAAGTCAGGGAGTGTAATTCCCCCTGTTTTATTCCTCCTTCTCAGGATTGCTTTGGCTATTCGGGGTCTTTTGTGGTTCCATATGAATTTTAGAATTATTTGTTCCAGTTCATTGAAGAAAGCTGTTGGTAGTTTGATAGGGATTGCATTGAATCTGTAGATTGCTTTAGGTAGTATAGCCATTTTGACAATATTTATTCTTCCTAGCCAAGAGCATGGGATGCATTTCCATTTGTTAGTGTCCTCTTTAATTTCTCTTAGGAGTGTCTTGTAGTTTTCAGAGTACAGGTCTTTCACTTCCTTCGTTAGGTTTATTCCTAGGTATTTTATTCTTTTTGATGCAATTGTGAATGGAATTGTTTTTCTGATTTCTCTTTCTGTTAGTTCATCATTAGTGTATAGGAAAGCAACAGATTTCTGTGTGTTAATTTTGTATCCTGCAACTTTGCTGAATTCAGATATTAGTTCTAGTAGTTTTGGAGTGGAGTCTTTAGGATTTTTTATGTACAGTAGCATGTCATCTGCAAATAGTGACAATCTGACTTCTTCTTTACCAATCTGGATGCCTTGTATGTCTTTGTTTTGTCTGATTGCTGTGGCTAGGACCTCCAGTACTATGTTGAATAACAGTGGAGAGAGTGGGCATCCTTGTCTTGTTCCCGATCTTAGATGAAAAGCTTTCAGCGTCTCGCCGTTAAGTATGATGTTAGCTGTGGGTTTGTCATATATAGCCTTTATGATGTTGAGGTACTTGCCCTCTATACCCATTTTGTTGAGAGTTTTAATCATGAATGGATGCTGAATTTTGTCAAATGCTTTTTCAGCATCTATGGAGATGATCATGTGGTTTTTGTTCTTCTTTTTGTTGATGTGGTGGATGATGTTGATGGATTTTCGAATGTTGTACCATCCTTGCATCCCTGGGATGAATCCCACTTGATCATGGTGTATGATCCTCTTGATGTATTTTTGAATTCGGTTTGCTAATATTTTGTTGAGTATTTTTGCATCTACGTTCATCAGGGATATTGGTCTGTAATTTTCTTTTTTGGTGAGGTCTTTCCAGGTTTTGGTATTAGAGTGATGCTGGCTTCATAGAATGAGTTTGGAAGTATTCCCTCCTCTTCTATTTTTTGGAAAACTTTAAGGAGAATCGGTGTTATTTCTTCTCTATACGTCTGGTAGAATTCACAGGTGAATCCATCAGGACCAGGGGTTTTGTTCTTGGGCAGTTTTTTGATTACCAATTCGATTTCATCGCTGGTGATTGGTCTGTTTAGTTTTTCTGTTTCTTGCTTGGTCAGTCTTGGAAGGTTGTATTTTTCTAAGAAGTTGTCCATTTCTTCTATGTTTTCCAGCTTGTTAGCATATAGATTCTCATAATATTCTCTTATGATTCTTTGTATTTCTGTGGGGTCCGTCGTGATTTTTCCTTTCTCATTTCTGATTGTGTTTATGTGTGTAGATTCTCTTTTTCTCTTAATGAGTCTGGCTAGGGGTTTATCTATTTTGTTTATTTTTTCAAAGAACCAGCTCTTGGTTTTATTGATTTTTTCTATTGTTTTATTCTTCTCAATTTTATTTATTTCTTCTCTAATCTTTATTATGTCCCTCCTTCTGGTGACTTTGGGCCTCATTTGTTCTTCTTTTTCCAATTTCAGTAATTGTGTCTTTAGACTATTCATTTGGGAATGTTCTTCTTTCTTTAAATAGGCCTGGATTGCAATATACTTTCCTCTTAGAACTGCCTTTGCTGCGTCCCACAGAAGTTGTGGCTTTGTGTTGTTGTTGTCATTAGTCTCCATATATTCTTTGATTCTGTTTTGATTTGGTCATTAACCCATTGATTAATTAGGAGAGTGTTGTTAAGTCTCCATGTATTTGTGAGCCTTTTGATTTCTTTCTAAAATTTATTTCTAGTTTTATACCTTGGTGATCTGAGAAGTTGGTTGGTAGGATTTCAATATTTTTGAATTACTGAGGTTCTTTTTGTGGCCTAGTATGTGGTCTATTCTGGAAAATGTTCCATGTGCACTTGAGAAGAATGTGTATCCTGTTGCTTTTGGGTGTAGAGTTCTGTAGATGTCTGTTAGGTCCATCTGTTCTAGTGTGTTGTTCAGTGCCTCTGTGTCTTTACTTATTTTCTGTCTGGTTGATCTGTCCTCTGGAGTGAGTGGTGTGTTGAAGTCTCCTAAAATGAATGCATTGCTTTCTATTTCCTCCTTTAATTCTGTTAGTATTTGTTTCACATATGTCGGCACTCCTGTGTTGTGTGCATATATATTTATAGTGGTTATATCTTCTTGTTGGACTGACCTTTATCATTATGTAATGTCCTTCTTATCTCTTGCTACTTTCTTTGTTTTGAAGTCTATTTTG
>JAVSCE010015719.1:0-110746 GCA_032199065.1 Smutsia gigantea | reverse complement strand
AGTAAATATCTGCTAAATGGGTGCAGCGTGAATATAAGCACGAAAGATCAAAATACTAATTTCATGCTTTAAACTAGCAATTCTTTTTTATTATTTTCATTCCTTATAAACTATTCTCAGCTTAGTTTCAAACATCCACTGAGCACTTACAATGTGCCAGGCACTGTTAGGTGCCAAGGGCAAAGATGACTATAATTATAATTATGCTTACACACACACCATTTGTTTCTCAAGATTAAGGTATATTTGGTGAAGACTGGGGTCCCCACTTTTAGAGATGAGAAGTGACATATACATAGCAGAGGCAAGTTCTGGGACTAGAATCCAGTCTTAAGTCTTTAAACCTATAATTTGTCCAGTTGGGACTCTCCCTTTATCCTCACACCCCCAGCTGCTGTCCAGGAACCTAGGGGAGTGGGTCATTAGCAAAGGGGACTCATTTCCAAGGATACTATTTGCCTGCGATGAGGTGTTAGTTGAGGAAATGAGGGCGGGGGTTTGCTTATCCTTACTTGTTTGCCCTTGGTGCTATCTCCCTTCAAGGCTGCTTGTGCAGAGGAGGAAAAGGGTTTCATATTTTGGAGATACCGGTTTGGGTGCATATTTAATTTCAATCTCACAAGTAAAACATGAATGCCATGCCTTCGTGCAAAAGGAAATCCTTAGTGATGAGGCTCAAGTCCTTTTATGAATCAGCCCCAAACCCAGCCCCTCCCACCAAGAGATGATAGCTGGCTACTGTTAATTAAGTAGCAGACCTTCCAGATCTTCTTCTCTTGCAGTTATATTTATTCTCAAACAGCACATCAGCACTTGCTATGTTCCATGTGTTGTTTGAAGTGTCTTCCAAATATTAACTCATTTATGAGCCCATAGAAAATATGCTTTATCTTGTATATATGAAGACACACACACACACACACACACACACACACACACAGAGTCATAGTATTCTAGAGTTCTACACCTTGCCTTTGTTATTCAATGATATATCTTGGGGATCTTTTTATGTCAGTTCATATAAGGTGACCTTATTCTTTTTAATGGCTGCTGCCTGGTTATCCATCATGAGTGTTGACCGGTTTATTGAATGAGTACCCTACTGGTAAACATGTGGGTGTTCCTAACGATGTCACTATCCTTCATGAATATCCTTCCACAGACCTTGTGTATATTATGAGTGGAGGGGATTTCTAGGGGAGATTTACTAAGGGGGTCTTAAATCTTAACCTTTAGTAGGTTAACCAATGAATAATATATGCCACACCCAAACAGATTTGGGGCAGAGTTGTTAAACCTGTCAGTGGGCGGTGGGAAGGAGGAGAGCCAGGAAATGTAATGAACAGAGAGATTATTCCCTACATGGTTAAATTACTAAAAATGCTATCTTGAGCTCAGAATAGGGCGCTTATCTTGAATATGCTTGCTGTTTTTTAAAGAGTGACTAATAATATGGAGTGTCATTTTTTTCACTTGCGTGACATATTTCCTTCTATTTTTGTTTTGTTATTTAATGAACCATATCGCCTAATAACCTTTTGCAAGACTAAAACAAACACAAAACCCTGCATTTGTCTTCCACAGTGAACTCTGATGATAAGATGCGGGTCTTTATGATTCCTTTTTCAGAATGCTTGATGCTGGCTGTTACTGAGACAGACTCTGATATGCTTAACCATCTCTAACCTTCGGTAGAGATGTGGTAGGGAATGGGCTCACATTGCACCTGTTTGCCAGGTGCTCACTCTGTGTGAAGGGCAAAGTGGATGTGGAAGACACTTTGTGCAAGTTCACTTTGTCAGTTCTCTGCTTGCTTACATTTTCGCCAAGTGTTTTCACCTTTCATAGTTTGATCTCTCCTTTCCCAAGTCTACTCAGGATGATGTCCCCAGCTGAGACCCGGGGTGCTTTTACTATAAAACAGGGATTGGCAAACTCGCAGGCCAAATTCAGCCTGCACTTGTTTTTATAAATAAAGTTTTTTTGCAACACAGTCCAGCAGCTCCTTTGTTTATATGTTGTCTATATCTGGCTTTGTGCCCAGTAGCAGAGTTGAATAGTTGCAACTGAGACTGTATGGCCCACAAAGCCTTAAATATTTACCGTTTTTACCCCCTCCAGAAAATATAGTGAGCCCCTCCTATAGAAGAGTACTGAATATTAAAGCCAGCTAGTTTTCTGTTTCCACTTCCACCATTTAGATAGATCTGCCTTAGGACTGTGGTGCTCTGCATTCACCTAAAGACAAGTCTGAGAGTCCTGAGAGAGGGATGGCCTGCATCCATCAGCAATACTCCACAAATGTTGCTTTGCACACAAAACTTTTTCTAGGAAGTAAGCATCAGAGAGTTCTAGATTGTATTCCTTGGCAGTACCTCTAAATGCCATGCAAAGAAAGTCTAAAGATGCTGTAAGTGACCAGAAAAGCTCATTGAGTCAACTTGGCTCTGAGAACAAGGATTGGGTCTCATATGTCCTGGCTTTCATCCTGTCATAGTATAGGTTTTTATTTTTAAAGCTAATAAAGAGTACAGAAACTCTTCCTCCCTTCCCCCGTTCCTTCCTCCATTCCTTCCTTCTTCCTTCCCTCCTTTCCTTCCTTCTTTCCTCCCTTAGTCCCTCCCTTCCTCGGTCATTTATTCATTTATCTATTCATTCAGTGCTACATCCATCAAAATTCCAATGGCATTTTTCATGGAAATAGGAAAAAAAATCCTAAAATTCATATGAAGCACAAAAGATCCTGCATAGCCAAAACACTTATGAGAAGGAAAAGCAAAGTAAGAAGCTTCACACTTCTTAATTTCAAACTATATTATAAAATTATTGTAATTAAGATGGTATGATATTGGCAGAAAAACAGACACTTAGAGCAATGGAACAAGCAAGAGCCCAGAAATAAAGCCACACATATATGTCAATTAATTTATGATAAAGGAGGCAAGCATACATGATGGGGAAAGGATAGTCTCCTTAGTAAATGATATAGGGAAAACTGGACAGCCAAATGCATAAGGATGAAACTGGACTCCTATCTTATGCCCTACACAAAAACCAACTCAAATCGATTAGAGGCTTGAAGATAAGACCTGAAACCATACAACTACTAGAAGAAAATAATGGGGGTAAGTTCTTTGACATTGGTCTTGGCAATGACTTTTTTGAATTTGCCACCAAAAGCAAAGGCAAAAAATCAAAAATAAATGTGACTACATCAAACTAAGAAGCTTCTACACAGCAAAGGAAATAGTCAGCAAAATGAGAAGGCAATTGTGGAATGGGAGAAAACATTTGCAAACCATATATCTGATAAGGGATTAATATCCAAAATACATAAGGTACACATGCAACTCAATAGCAAAAAAACAAATGATCCAATTAAAAAATGGATAAATGACCCAAATAGACATTTCTCCAAAGACTAGAAAAAACCAAAAGGTACATGAAAAGGTGTGCATTATCACTAATCAGGGAAATGTAAACCCAAACTTCAATGAGATGCTATCTCACACCTATTAGAATGGCTATTATCAGAATGGTGAGAGATAACAAGTGTTGATTGAGGATATGGAGAAAAGGGAACCTTTGTGCACTGTCAGTAAGACTGTAAATTGGTGTAGTCATATATAAAACAGTATGGGTGTTCCTCAAAAATTAAGAATAGAACTCCCAGATGATCCAGCAATCCCATGTCTGGCTATATATCCAAAGGAAATGAAATCAGTATCTTGAACAGATACCTGCACTCGGATGTTCATTGCAGCATTATTCACAATAACCAAGATATGGAAACAACCTTAGTGTCCATCAGTGGTTGAATGGATAAATAAAATGTGGTAAAATATAAAATGGAATATTATTCAGCCATGAGAAAGAAGGAAATTCTGCTTTTGTGACATGGATGGACCTTGAGGGTATTATACTACGTGAAATAAGTCAGACAGAGATAAACTAATATTGTGTTATCTCAATGTAGAATCTAAAAAAGTCAAACTCACAGAAGCAAGAGTAAAATAGTGGTTGTCAAAGGTTGACTGGGTGAGGTAAATGAGATGTTGTGAAAGTACAAACTTTGAGTTATATGGTGATTAAGTCCTGGAGATCTAATGTGCCTCATAGAGAATATAGTAATAACAGTGTACTGTATATTTGAAATTTTCTAAGAGAATAGATTGTGTTTTCACCACAAAAAAAGATAACTATGTGAGGCAATGGATGTGTTAAGTAGCTTGATTGTGGTCATTATTTTGCAATATATATGTATATCAAATCATCCCATAGTACACCTTAAATATGCATAGTTTTTGTCAATTTATCTGACTAAAGCTGGCATAAACAACAGAAATTGTGTTGGTATGACAGGATATCCATATGCATGAAAACTGAAACTTGGCCCAAACTTCACACCTTATACAAAAATTAATTCAAAACAGATCATAGATGTAAATATATTATGACCTGATTAGGAAAGAGTTCTTAGACATGACACCAAAAGCACAAGGCATAAATAAAAAAATGATAAATTGGACTTCATCAAAATTAACATGTTTAATTTGTGAAAGACACTATGAAGAGAATGAAGAGATATGCTATAGACTGAAGGATATTTACAAAGCATGTCATAAGGGACTTATATTCAGAATATATAAGAACTCTCAAAACTCAACAGTAAGAAAACAACCTGATCAAAACATAAGTGAAAGAGTTAAACAAATGTTTAACTGGAGAGAATATATAGGTGACAAATAAGCACATAAAAATATGTTCATAATCATTAGCCATCAGGGAAATGCCAATTAATACCACGAGATACTATTATACAGTCTATTAGAATGGCTAAACTAAAAATACCAAAAGCCTCTGAAGATGCAGATCAATTGAAAATTCCATAAATTCCTGATAGGAATGCAAAATAGTACAGACACTCTTGAAAACTATTTAGCAGGGTTTTTAAAAAATAACTTTAAACATATATTTACCATATGATGAATCCATGCCACCCCTACTTATGATAATTTATGTTCACCTAAAACCTGTACATCATTGTTTATATTTTTTCTACTCACACTCTCCAAAAAATGGAGCAAGTTAATTCAATGAGTGAATAAACAAAATGAGCTACAATGATGCAATGGAAAACTAGCAGTAAGGGGGAATGGACTATGGAACATGCAACAACTTGGCATTTTTCTGAGGGAAAAAGCCAGTCAAAAAGTTGTGTATTGTTTGATCCCAATTATATGACATTCTCGAAAAGACAAAGCTGCAGTGATGGAAAACATATGCACTGGTGCTGGGGGTTAAAGGTTGAGGAGAGTGGGACTACAGAATGAGAGCACAAGGGAATTTTCTTGGGTGATGGAATAGTTGTATCTTGATTGTGGTAGTGGTTGAATAAAGCTGTACATGTGTTAACTTTATAGAACTATCCACAAAACAAGTCACTTTATGTTAAGAAACAATATAATGTAAAAATTGATTTTTGCATGTCTCTAACAATGTGAATTTAAATTACATGTTATTTAAATACGTAACAGCCTAAAACTAGTTGTATACATCTTATAGATCCTATGAAACTAAAAAACAAACAAAAAAATTTACAAAATGAATACAAATTTCAGAGCTGATAAAGTTCATGGATTTAATATGACAAATGTTTGGCTGAAATTGATTCTTCTTTCCTAATATTATGGTACTGACCATTCAAGGACAGGTTCTTTGGGGTTTGGCATTTATATTATTTAGCAATTTGGTTATTTTACACTTCTACTCTAAATATGGTGAAGCTTTTGTTTATGAGATGACACGTGAAGTCATTTAACTTTCACTTGGCAAATTGCATCATTGATTTATTTTGTATTTGCTTAAGGTGGTTAAAGTAGCATTATTTCACATTGATGCTAGTGTCTACACAAATGCAAATGTGGAGAGTAAAATCAAAAGGCAGAAAGCTGACTGGTTTAAGATGAACCTTCAGTTGATCCATAATACGTATGACTGTGTGTTTGTACATGCAAGTTGCTAAGCAAATTAAAAACCTGAAATTAATCTGTTTTTGCTTAGAACTCATGATCACTACAATATTTTGATATTCAGATATGTGGAAAAACAATTAAAGCTTTTGGGGGCTGGATAATGGTGAGTTATCTTCTACATTTTAAGTTTTAAAGCAATAATTACCCATTTAACATTTAGGAGAGTCCAGCCTAGGCACTATTTGAAGTGGAAGTGTTCTGCTCCGGGATGTTTCCATGCCCTTTGAAATCAGTTCTTGGTCTTTTTTCCTTACCATGTGTTCTCAATATCTTCATGCCTTCTCTTTGCTTACTGGAATTACTCCCTCATCAGGCCTTTGTACAGAAATAATTTTTTCTTATCTTCATCCATTTCTTTTTCAATTTATTTTGCAAAAATTTCTCTTTTCTGGAGTTTCTGTAAATGGAATAATAGTTTTTTTTGTGTGTGTGCTTGCTTCTTTTGCTCCACATAGTGCTTTTGAGATTTATTTTTTCATGTCTCAGTAATTTATTACTTTTATTCCTCAGTAGTATTCTATTTAATGACTTTATCACCATTTGTTTACCTAGTCAGCTTTGGGTTGTTTCCAGTTTTTGGCTATTATGAATAAAACCTTGAATATATATGTACATTTATTTGTGTGGACACATGATTTCAGTCCTTTTTTTTTTTTGTGAATATCCATGAGTGCATTTTCTGCATTCTATGGCAAGTTTATGATTAACTTTATAAGTTATAGCCAGACTGATTTCCAAAGTGGTATACTATTTTACAGTCCTACCAGTGATGTATGAGAGTTCCAGTTACTCCATATTCTTGCCCAAACTAGAGAGTATTACTCTTTTTATTTGAGTCATCCTTGTGTGTATGTGTATTGGTATTTCATTTTGGCCTTAAGCTGCATTTCCCTTATAAGCAATGATTTGTGACTTGTATGTTCTATTCTGACATTTAAAAAAATTGGTAGTTTGTCTTGTGATTATTGAATTATAAGAGATCTTTATATTCTAGATTCAAGTCCTTTATCAGATTGATGTATCATGTATGACTTTTCAAATCTTTGGCTTGCCTCTTCATTTTCTTAACATCCACTGAAAAGCATAACTTCAATTTTCATAGCCTTCAGTTTATGAGTTTTTTCTTTTATGGTTTGTGCATTTTATGTTCCAGCTATCATTTTTTTTTTGCTTATACAACTGCATGAAGATTTTTCTCTTGTTTTTTCAAAAAGTTTAAGAATTTTAAATTCTTTTTTTGAGTAACACTGATCTGGTATATTATAGGACTCCTGTATTGGAATTTAATGTTTTATTCATGATTAGGTTGAGTTTCTTATACAGAGATCACTGAAGTAAAGTACAGTTTCCCTATATCATATCAGGGGTATGTACCTACTATCAAGATTTATCACCATTGATGTTGACCTTGATTTCTTATTTTTTCCCTCTTTCCACACTGTACTCTTTGGAAGAAAGTCATTGTGTATAACCCGTATTAAGGAGAGAGGAGTTATGATTCCCCTCCTTTGAGGTGGAGTATCTACATTATTTATTTGGAGTTTTTCTGCATGGGAGATTTGTCTCTTGTCTATCATTTATTTATTAAGTGATTTATTTATAATCAATATGGACTCATGAATATTTATTTTGTATGTTGGATTATAATTCAGTACTACCTTATTTATTTTGATATTCAAATTGTTCAGGCTCTGGCCATTGGGAGCTCTTTCAGTTGGCTTCTGGCCTCTGATATAATTTCATCTGTGTGTGTATATGTGTGTGTGTTTGAACACTGGCTTAACTTATTTTATGGTGCTACAGGATGCTACAGGCTCATCTTTTATACCTGCTGCCCATTTCTCTAAGGATCCTTGGTCCTGTTTAATGGAGAATGGTATCAAAAACCAAGATGTGGGTGTTAGATGTTTATTGCCACTGGAGTTTTATTTATTTTAGGCTCTCTCAGATGACAGAGCAAAAAAAAGTTTGTATGCTAACTGGTGTATCTATTGATATCTATAAACCTATATGTAACCATCTCTATATTACTGTATAGTTAATTTAATGCACTGATTTCTCTAGCCTATTCCCCTGTTGGTAACCACCCACTCCAACACTGAGGTTAGTGCTGGCTTGTAACTCTGGGGTGAAAATCCCGGGGCAAAATAACTTTGAAACTGAAATCAGTCAAAGGGAAAAATAAACTTTAAGAAACCCATTTATTGCTTACAAGCAGTCACCCTGCACCTTTCTCTGCTGCCACAGCAGAGAAAAACTCCATCCGCCCTCTCCAGTCCCTCCAGGCCCTTGTAATGACCTATTGATATGGAGATGGACTGCTTCTCTCCAGTCCTTGGAAACACCTATTGATATGGAGATGAACTAAAGCCAGGCAGGAGATTCTATAAATATTGCAATTTTACCACATGGTTTAATATTTATCTTTATTAATATGAATTCTGAATTCACACTTGAGGTTTCTGAAGCAGAGCTGATCACAGCAAAATACATGGTTCCTCTGTGCTCCAACTCCACCCACCTTTCCCACCCTGATCAAGACCATGAGAGCTGGATGGATGAATTTACAGAGTCTATTTTGTAGATAACAAATCCTGAGAAAATGAACCTGGATTCTTTTACATACATGCTGTCTCCTTCTCTTCCTGAAAGGGGGCAGAAAAGACTTTTTTCCTCCAAAAGGATTCTGGGTTCTCATTCTTACCCTTTGGAATGTAAATAAATCTCTAATCAAAAGATAACTATTGTTTGCATTTTTATAACCAGAAAAGTCTCCCTGGTCCCAGGTCTTAGCCTCTCTTGATATATAAACATACCTCTGAGAGGTAAATCTCTCTGAAGTTTTCTCTAATCAATCATGAATTACCTTCCAACACTTGCTTTTAGCCAAGGTTCCAAGTTCAATAAAATTTGTTTGGACATCCCTAACTCTGCAGGAAAATAATATTTCCTCTACAACCCCACATACTGATGAGGAGAGTGAAGCTCAGGCAGGTCAAAAATGCACAAAAGTTATGAGTGCTGAAGGTGGGATATTAACTGAAACATACCTGAGTTCAGAGCATATGTTCTTCAATCAGCAGCTTAGTTTCAGTAAAGATTTTCTTGTCACTTAGCTGGTCCCAGATGTTTCAAGAACATACTCAATTTAGTCCTATGACCTTGCCTTGTTTTTATTCGTTTTTTGGTCTGACTACCTCATATTTCTTCATTAGTTAACTCTGCAGAGTTTTGTTTTCTATTTAATTCCAGAATTTATTAAGTGTGGGTGACTGCATTTTTAGTATTTTGTTGCATCTCGTAAAGTGTTTTTTTAAGTACGCCTTGCTTTCTAGAGCTTGCCAGATATGGAATGTCTTCTTAATATCCTAGAGATCTTAGGAAAGATTAAGCAATACTGAAATGATGCTCTAATAAGCAAAAACATTATTGCTGTCTCCAGGAGTAGATTTCCTGTTTTAGTGTGAACAAACAGCCTATCTTCGAACATACCAGCAATTTTCCACATATCTTTCTTACTTGATACTCCAATGTAGTTCATGCTTATTCTAACCTTATATTTTGTTATTCCTATTTCTTTGAATGGTTTGTACTAATGCAACAGTTGCTCAAGGTCAGGGTGTGAGCTCTAAACAGTTAATTCTGAAGAATGTAAAAACCCCAATGGTACTTACAAGGCAAACTCTATAGTTGACATTTTTAGTCATGTGATCTCTTCAGTCCTGCTGCCATGCAGGGGGTCTCAGGAAAACCCTGCAGTGTCAGGAAGTTTTTTAATTTGCCTTAGAGGGTTTTGTGCATTTCAGTTATGGCTTATATTCAGCACCACTACTTAATTCCTGACAATTGCTTGGGTTTGACAATTCCTGATTTAGCTGCTATCTATTTTCCTGTGCTTTCAAGAGTGAGAAGATAATGCAGAACTCCTTTTATAGAATACAAAAGGGCTCTGGGCAGTTATAAATGTTCACCTGTCCACTTAATTTTCTGCAGTTTTAGCATTAAAATACAACCTCCAGAGAGAACAGCTTACCAGTCCCCCATTTAGCTTGTCCCCGGAATGTGCCTTGTCACAGGACAGGTAGACCTGTATCTGGGGGAGTTTCTCTTCCTGCCAGTGAGAAGAGCTAACAGTCTGCAGTGGAATGGGGAGTCTTTTCAAAGGGCATACCTGGGCCCCCTGAGGTAACACAGCCCTCTGCTTGGCTGCAGTGGCCCGGGTTCCTGTAGTTAACACGGTTTCACTCTTTGGAGCTCAGACATTTTATAGAGCTGTGTGCAGCCTTTAATCTAAGCAATCTGCAGTTATCAACAAGTACTCACAATGGTGTGGCTGCCTCTGCTGCTGTTTCCAGTAGCTGCCGTGCTGACAGGCATCTGCCTGTCTTACATTCAGTAGCATATCCATCACTTTTTTGACAGTGACTTTTTGGTTATTCTTTTAGTTTTCTGCCTTCTTTCCACTAAAACTTTGATGACACTTCATTGCCAACTGACTGAATGTGGGTTACCAAAGATAGCTGTTAATTTCAGATACACTTCCATCTCTTTTCCCTTTGCCACTTTATTTCAAAGTTTTACAGCTGTTAAAGACCCATAAAACATGAGTGGTTTTCCCAGTTTAAGATCATACATAGAGGAAAAGTAATTGGTTCTTTGGAAATAAAATAAAAAGTATTGCAACATTAAATATATCTTTTGTATAGAAGAAGGAATCCTTGGCTGACAAAACTCTGCTTCCTTTCTACAAGTTAAACACATGGCAGAAATGAACACTATTTAGGAGTTTAAAGAAATGTCTTACCTTGTTCACAAACTGATGACTCAGTTCTAATTTATCCTAACAACCTGGAAGGAGTCTGCCAATATGTCCTCTTGGTAAGGGAAAGAATAAAACCTTCTTGTTCCTTCCTTTCTTCCTTCATACTTTTTTTCCTTCCTTCCTTCACTTATTCATTCATCAATCATTAAGTTCTAAAAATGGAAATATATGGCAAGAACTCTGCACACTCAGACCACAAAGAAGATGAAGACATGGTCTGTGTACTTAAGCATTCCTCGGTGTTCATGTAATAAATGGATGAATGAATGAATGAATGAATAACTCTTCTCTGGTTCTTTCTGGTAAATGATATTTAGAAGATTGGGGGAGGAAAAATGTTAGATACTCCTTTAGAATAAACAGATCATAGATTTCTCATAGGATTGTAGCAACCTCTATGTTCTATCTCCATCTCAGTTTACCCATCCACAGAATCTGAAATGACAACAGCAGCAGAAATAGTAAGTGGCAAAAACAGTTTTGCATGCAGAGACCTGTACTACTAAGCAGAGCTTACTGATTTTTCAGAGCTGCTAATTCCCATATTTAGAGAGTTGAATATGTCACTTGCCCATTGAAAGCTGAAGTTTGTCATTTACTGCAAACTTCAAATTCTTACTTAGGATGTATCCAAAGAGCAAAGCATGCTCTTGGTGTCTTTATGGTTTTTATATTCCGATTTTATTATACTGTAACTAGGAGGAAAAAATGGTATTTTTAAAATTATCCAAGGGTTTGCACTTTTATCAAGCAAGTCAACTATGTACTACCTAATTATTTTTTTTAATTTTTTATACAATTTATTTTGGTATCATTAATCTACAATTACATGTGCAATATTATGGGTATTAAACTACCCCTTCATCAGGTCCCCCCCACCAACCCCATTACAGTCACTGTCCATCAGCGTAGTGAGATGCTATAGAATCACTACTTGTCTTCTCTGAGTTGTACAGCTCTCCCCATGCCTCCCCAACATTACATCTGCTAATCGTACTGCCCCTTCTTCCCTCTTATCCCTCCCTTCCCACCCATCATCCCCAGTCCCTTTCCCTTTGGTAACTATTAGTCCGTTCTTGGGTTCTGTGAGACGGCTGCTGCTTTGTTCCTTCAGTATTTTTTCTTTGTTCTTATACTCCACATATGAGTGAAATCATTTGATACTTATCTTTTTCGGCTTGGCTTATTTCACTGAGCATAATACCCTCTAGCTCCATCCATGTTGTTGCAAATGGTAGGATTTGTTTTCTTCTTACGGCTGAATAATATTCCATTGTGTGTATGTACCACTTCTTCTTTATCCATCATTTACTAATGGACACTTAGGTTGCTTCCATTTCTTGGCTATTGTAAATAGTGCAGCGATAAACATACGGGTGCACATGTCTTTTTCAAACTGGGCTGCAACAGTCTTAGGGTAAATTCCTAGGAGTGGGATGCCTGGGTCAAATGGTATTTCTATTTTGAGTTTTTTGAGAAACCTCCATACTGCTTTTCACAATGGTTGAACTAATTTGCAGTCCCACCAGCAGTGTAGGAGGGTTCCCTTTTTGCCACATCCTTGCCAACATTTGTTGTTTGTGTTTTGGATGTTGGCCATCCTCACTGGTGTGAGGTGATATCTCATTGTGGTTTTAATCTGCATTTCTCTGATGATTAGCGATGTGGAGCATCTTTTCATGTGCCTGTTGGCCATCTGAATTTCTTCTTTGGAGAAGTGTCTATTCATGTCCTCTGCCCATTTCTTAATTGGATTATTTGCTTTTTGTTTGTTAAGGTGCATGAGTTCTTTATATATTTTGGATGTCAACCCTTTATCAGATACGTTTTTTATGAATATATTCTCCCATACTGTAGGATGTCTTTTGTTCTACTGATGGTGTCCTTTGCTGTACAGAAGCTTTTCAGCTTGATATAGTCCCACTTGTTCATTTTTGCTTTTGTTTCCCTTGCCCGGGGAGATATGTTCATGAAGAAGTTGCTCATGTTTATGTCTGAGAGATTTTTGCCTATGTTTTTTTCTAAGAGTTTTATGGTTTCATGACTTACATTCAGGTCTTTGATCCACCTTGAGTTTACCTTTGTGTATGGGGCTGGACAGTAGTCCAGTTTCATTCTCTTACATGTAGCTATCCAGTTTTTCCAACACCAGCTGCTGAAGAGGCTGTCATCTCCCCATTGTATATCCAAGGCTCCTTTATCAAATATTAATTGACTGTATATGTTTGGGTTAATGTTTGGATTTTCTATTCTGTTCCACTGGTCTGTGGGTCTGTTTTTGTGCCAATACCATATTGTCTTGATTATTGTGGCTTTGTAGTAGAGCTTGAAGTCAAGGAGCGTAATTCCCCGTTTTATTCCTCCTTCTCAGGATTGCTTTGGCTATTCGGGGTCTTTTGTGGTTCCATATGAATTTTAGAATTATTTGTTCCAGTTCATTGAAGAAAGCTGTTGGTAGTTTGATAGGGATTGCATTGAATCTGTAGATTGCTTTAGGTAGTATAGCCATTTTGACAATATTTATTCTTCCTAGCCAAGAGCATGGGATGCATTTCCATTTGTTAGTGTCCTCTTTAATTTCTCTTAGGAGTGTCTTGTAGTTTTCAGAGTACAGGTCTTTCACTTCCTTCATTAGGTTTATTCCTAGGTATTTTATTCTTTTTGATGCAATTGTGAATGGAATTGTTTTTCTGATTTCTCTTTCTGTTAGTTCATCATTAGTGATAGGAAAGCAACAGATTTCTGTGTGTTAATTTTGTATCCTGCAACTTTGCTGAATTCAGATATTAGTTCTAGTAGTTTTGGAATGGAATCTTTAGGGTTTTTTATGTACAGTATCATGTCATCTGCAAATAGTGACAATTTGACTTCTTCTTTACCAATCTGGATGCCTTGTATGTCTGTGTTTTGTCTGATTGCCGTGGCTAGGACCTCCAGTACTATGTTGAATAACAGTGGAGAGAGTGGGCATCCCTTTCTTGTTCCCAATCTTAGATGAAAAGCTTTCAGCGTCTCGCCATTAAGTATGATGTTAGCTGTGGGTTTGTCATATATGGCCTTTATGATGTTGACATACTTACTGTCTATACCCATTTTGTTGAGAGTTTTAATCAGGAATGGATGCTGAATTTTGTCAAATGCTTTTTCAGCATCTGTGGAAATGATCATGTGGTTTTTGTTCTTCTTTTTGTCGATGTGGTGGATGATGTTGATGGATTTTCGAATGTTGTACCATCCTTGCATCCCTGGGATGAATCTCACTTGATCATGGTGTATGATCCTCTTTTTGTATTTTTGAATTCGGTTTGCTAATATTTTGTTGAGTATTTTTGCATCTACGTTCATCAAGGATATTGGTGTGTAATTTTCTTTTTTGTTGATGTCTTTGCCCGGTTTTAGTATTAGAGTGATGTTGGCTTCATAGAATGAATTTGGAAGTATTCCCTCCTTTTCTATTTTTTGAAAAACTTTAAGGAGAATCGGTGTTATTTATTCTCTATATGTCTGGTAGAATTCAGAGATGAATCCATCTGGTCCGGGGGTTTTGTTCTTGAGTAGTTTTTTGATTACTGCTTCAATTTGGTTGCTTGTGATTGGTCTGTTTAGTGTTTCTGTTTCTTGCTTGGTCAGTCTTGGGAGGTTGTATTTTTCTAAGACGATGTCCATTTCTTCTAGGTTTTCCAGCTTGTTAGCATATAGATTCTCATAATCTCTTATAATTCTTTGTATTTCTGTGGGGTCTGTCGTTATTTTCCCTTTTTCATTTCTGATTCTGTTTATGTGTGTAGATTCTCTTTTTCTCTTAATTAGTCTGGCTAGGGATTTATCTATTTTGTTTATTTTTTCAAAGAACCAGCTCTTGGTTTCACTGATTTTTTCTATTGTTTTATTCTTCTCAATTTTATTTATTTCTTCTCTAATCTTTATTATGTCCCTCCTTCTGGTGACTTTGGGCCTCATTTGTTCTTCTTTTTCCAATTTCAGTAATTGTGTCTTTAGACTATTCATTTGGGAATGTTCTTCCTTCTTTAAATAGGCCTGGATTGCAGTATACTTTCCTCTTAGAACTGCCTTTGCTGCGTCCCACAGAAGTTGTGGCTTTGTGTTGTTGTTGTCATTAGTCTCCATATATTCTTTGATTTCTGTTTAGATTTGGTCATTAACCCATTGATTAATTAGGACAATGTTGTTAAGTCTCCATGTATTTGTGAGCCTTTTTGGTTTCTTTCTAAAATTTATTTCTAGTTTTATACCTTTGTGATCTGAGAAGTTGGTTGGTAGGATTTCAATATTTTTGAATTTACTGAAGTTCCTTTTGTGGCCTAGTATGTGGTCTATTCTGTAAAATGTTCCATGTGCACTTGAGAAGAATGTGTATCCTGCTGCTTTTGCCTGCAGAGCTCTGTAGATGTCTGTTAGATCCATCTGTTCTAGTGTGTTGTTCATTGTCTCTGTGTCTTTACTTATTTTCTGTCTGGTTGATCTGTCCTTTGGAGTGAGTGGTGTGTTGAAGTCTCCTAAGATGAATGCATTGCTGTCTATTTCCTCCTTTAATTCTGTTAGTATTTGTTTCACATATGCTGGCGCTCCTGTGTTGGGTGTATATATATTTATAATGGTTATATCTTCTTGTTGGACTGACCCCTTTATCATTATGTAATGTCCTTCTTTATCTCTTGCTCCTTTCTTTGTTTTGAAGTCTATTTTGTCTGATACAAGTACTGCAACACCTGCTTTTTTCTCTTTATTGTTTGCATGAAATATCTTTTTCCATCCCTTCACTTTTAGTCTGTGTATATCTTTGGGTTTGAGGTGAGTCTCTTGTAAGCAGCATATAGATGGGTCTTGCTTTTTTATCCATTCTGTTAGTCTGTGTCTTTTGATTGGTGCATTCAGTCCATTTACATTTAGGGTGATTATCGATAGGTATGTACTTATTGACATTGCTGGCTTTAGATTCATGGTTACCAAAGGTTCAAGGGTTGCTTCTTTACTATCTAACAATCTAACTTTCTTGTTAAGTTATTGTAAATACCGTCTGATGTTTCTTTATTTCTCTCCCTTCTTATTCTTTCTCCTCCATTCTTTATATCCTAGGTTTTTTATTCTTTACCTTTAGTTAGTATTTGGATGGTCTGCTTTCTTTGCTATGATTTTATTTTCTCTGGTGACATCTTTTTAGCCTTAGGGGTGCTTCTCTCTAGAGAAGTCCATTTAAGATATCCTGTAGAGGTGGTTTATGAGAGGGAAACTCAACTTTCGTTTGTCTGGAAATTGTTTAATCCCTCCATCATATTTAAATGATAATCGTGCTGGATACAATATTCTTGGTTCGAGGCCCTTCTGTTTCATAACGTTAAATATATCATGTCATTCTATTCTGGCCTGTAAGGTTTCTGTTGAGAAGTCTGATGATAGTCTGATGGGTTTTCCTTTGTAGGTGATCTTTTTTCTGTGTCTAGCTGCCTTTAATAATCTGTCCTTATCTTTGATCTTTGCCATCTTAATTATTATGTGTCTTGGTGTTGTCTTCCTTGGGTCCCTTGTGTTTGGAGATCTGTGGGCTTCCATGGACTGCGAGACTATTTCCTTCCCCAGTGAGGGAAAGTTTTCAGCAATTATTTCTCCAAAGACACTTTCTATTCCTTTTTCTCTCTCTTCTTCCTCTGGTACTCCTATAATGCAAATATTGTTCCGTTTGGATTGGTCTCACAGTTCTCTTAATATTCTTTCATTCCTAGAAATCCTTTTATTTGTCTGCCTCAGCTTCTCTGTATTCCTGTTCTCCTATTTCTATTCCATTAACAGTCTCTTGCATCTCATCCAGTCTGCTGTTAAGCCCATCAATCGCTTGTCTTATTTCTGAATTGTCTTTCCTCACTTCCTTAACTTCCTCCCTCAGCTCTTGTACATTTCTCTGTAGGTCCATCAGCATGGTTATGACTTTTATTCTGAATTCTTTTTCAGGAAGACTGTGCATTTCCATCCCTTCAGGCTCCCTCTCTGGGGTTGTCTGGTTGATTTTAGTGTGGACCATATTCCTCTGTCTTTTCATGGCTATAGAAGTGGTTGCTGGTAATTGCCATGTATGTCAGCTGGGCTCTTTAAGACTTTAAAAAGAGAGAAAAAAAAGAAAGAAGAAAGAAAGAAAAAAAGAAAAAAGAAAAACAAAACAAAAAACAAAAAACAAAAGAAAACAAAACGCCCACCCGGAGTAGATTCTGTGGGAATGCTGTAGGTGGCACTGTTGCCCCACTATTCCGCAGCCATGGCTGTGCCGCTCCGCAGGGCCCTTTATAGCTTTGGCCGGGGTCGGAATGAATGGGAGGCTGTTGATCTCAGTGAGAAGTCTAAGTGCGGCCATGCTTTCCCAGTCTCCAGCTAAGGGGTCCGAAACTCCCCAGGACTCCCAGCCTGCTGGGCTGAGTGTGCTGGGGCGATCCAGCTCCTCCGCTGGGCTCCTGTCTCTTTAAGACCACTGAGGAAAGCACACGCTTTTCTTTTCTTTTTTTTTCCTTCCCTGGAGCCGGCTGCAAGCACCCTGGTGCGTTTCCCCCTCAGATCCTGCCCCTCTGTCTCTCCAATCTCTGCTATGCCGTGCTATGTGTGTCAGCGCTCCCTGCGCAGATCACCGGGGCTGACTACTTCGCGGGGTGTACTTCCACTCCCTCCCGGCTCTGAATCCTCTCTTCCTGCCGGTGTGCTGGGGTAGGTGAGTTCTCGGGTCCCACCGGGTCGCGGCTCTGTATCTTACCCGCCTCTTGGGGTGCCGAGTTCTCTCGGGTGTAGCTGTACGCTGTGCACTTTCCTGTGTATTCTGGTCTTTTAGGAATAGTTGTATTTGCTTTATTTTTGTAGATAAATATAGTGTTGGGAGGATATTTCTGCCACTCTGCTCACGCCACCATCTTCCCGGAAGTCTCTGTACTACCTAATTCTTAAGTATTTTTTGAGAATCTCTTATGGGTAAAGTGCTCTGTTATGTTCTCTGGGGGATACAAAAATGGACAAGACAGGAAGCACAGTCAAGGAGGGGACATAGGATTGGATACAGATACCCATCATATAAGATTGTGATAAATGCTTTGAGAGGAGGGCAAAACAAGACCTGTTGCTACACAGAGGAAAGGAGATATATTCCTGGGCTCCTCAGAGAAAGACACATGAAAAAAGAAATATTAACCTCTGTTGGGGAGGAAAAACTTTCCTCTTCCCCTCAAGGGTCTTCTTGCTGGTCTGAGTCAAATTAACAAGAGGCAGATTAAAAATAGAAAAAACAAAGTTTAATTATGAACAGGGAAGCCACAGAGATGGGTTTCAAAGACAGGGAGAAAGAGGTATATGTGTCATTGAGGTACATATGCCATCCTGAAGGAGAAGAGGGTAGAGATCTGAGATTTCAAAGGAAAGGGAAGTAATTCACAGGAATATGAAAAGAGAAAGCGTTTCATCATCAAAAGACGTGATGGCCACCCAGAAACAATAGGGCACAGAGAGATTTTAACATTGTCACATTCCTTCCAGTCTACTACCCCTAATTTACTTTATAATGTAGCATCTATGGTGAGAATGCACCTGCTGGAGCAGTGTCTCCATCTAAATTCTTCTTGTGAAGTCGGGGGTAGAGGGCAGAGGCCAAGTGTCTTCCTCAGTCTTTTGGGCCCTGATGGTTTTCAGCCCCATATAGTCTGCATGTCACAATGGCACCTCTTGGGGCAGCCTGCCCTTGGTCCCTACACCTTGAAATTGAGACTCTTTAGGATTCATTCAGTTAGAAATGAAAGTGGAGACAATTAAAGGCAGGGTAAACCTTATCATCAAAGATCATTTGTTCCTTTATTAAACATTTACTGAGCACCAACGGCACATAGTTGCACTCTGCAGGTAACTTGTAGTCTGAGGAGATAGACACCTACCTGATAATACAGCAGAGAGTGATAAATATGGTAAAAGTCATATGCACTGAGTATACTGGGAGTGCAGAAAGAGAAGCAATTTATTCAGATAAGAAGGGCAAGGAAATCACCTTTGACTGGGGCCCTGGAGAATAAATAGGAATTTTATAGTTGAGAGAGAGAATGGCATTTCAGAGAAAGGAAAGATCATATGCAAATCATCTAAGCCAGTGTTTCTCATAATGTGATACCTGAACTTCCTCTATCAGAATCAACTGATATGTCCATACATACACAGCTTCCTGCACCTGCCCCACCCAGGGTCACCAAGCTACAGAATTACAATCTCTCTGAATGGGAACTCAGAATTTATCTCCTAAACTTATTTCTGAGCTTGACAAGGGTTGATAAAGGTTGAAAATTGCTGATCTAAGGATGTGATTCATTTGGGAATGAACAGTAGTTTGGCATAGCTCAAGCTTAAGGTGTGTGTAAGACTGAATGGCAGAGTGGTAGGAAAGGGAAAGGTATTTTTGACAATGGATAGTCTGCCATTTATTTGCAGTATAGCAGTTGTAAGAGATAAACTAGAAGAGTGATTGGTATCAAATCACAGAGTGACTTGAATACTAATGCATCAACTTTGTTCTCCAGGTAATGGGGAGCCACTGATGTTTTCTGTAGATGAGTGAAGTGTAAAGACTCATGAAGATTCTAAAGTAACCACCCTGCCTTTCAAACAGTAGATACTTAATACACAGTTGTTAAACTGCTTCAGTCTTCCAATCTGCCCGAGAGCGATCTTGCCTTGGGAGTCAGAAACAGTAGCTCCATGGCCTGAATACTGGGGTTTCCATCCTGGAGCTGATGCAGTTGGGCTGCCTGTCCTTGCACATCTCAGCCACATGAGGCTTCATCTGTGTACAACCTACAGAGCAGCAGTGACTCTGCAGAACTTTCAAATCTATGCTGGGGACTGAGAAAGCAGCTCAGGACTCCCTCAGCCTGTCTTGGAGCCTAATCTCAAGAAGTTAAAGTCTTCAGAGTGTGCCTTGGGTCACTTTTCTAGATTTTCAAAATTGCATTCTCTGTCCCATCCCCCCTCTAAGAGGGGGAATAAAAAGGGAATAAGGGTCCACTTATTTTCATGCAGCACAGCTGATGGCCAGTTCTTGAGGTTTTTCTTTGACAAGTTGGCTACCTGCATAGGTCAGCCTGGCCCATAATGCCTGTTTACAGAAGTGAGGTAGGTACCACTGTGGATCTGATGCAGCCTGAGTCTGTGTGTGTGCTCATCACGGAAGTCCTTCCATCCAGTGAGGGCTTGTTCCAGGAGACACACAGAGTATGCACATCCACGCCCCAAAGAAAAGTGGGTGGAGGCTTCTCCGAGCTTGCCAAAGTTTGCCAGGATACTCCACATAAATAACTGAGTTTTGACCATATTACAAGCATTTTGTCCCTGATGTGGCCCTAAGAGGGGCAGGCCAACCAGCAGGCCTCTGTGACCCTGGGCAAATTGGGCTCTGAGTGCGGCCCCAAAAGCACTTCTGTCAAATTGCCCTGAAGACAAAAGGCTTGTTTTACAATTCCTGTAATGGAAATATATCAATTTAAAAGCAAAATTCTAAGCATTTGGGGTAGATAAATCTCTATATGGCCCAAATCTTTCAGGAAATTTCCTCACATTTGCAAAACTACTGATGTTGAGAGTGGCTTTTTATGATTTAAACTTCCTAAATGCTATTTATGTACAACCAAAGTAAATAAGAAAATGGGTATAGGAATAATTCTTCATATATATATATATATTCACATACATAATAAATTTCTAGTGTTATGGATATTTCCTCCTCCCCATCACAGAAAGATATTGCTTATCAATTGTCTTCCCTGGCACCTGGAGCCTTTGTGTGGAGGGGCAGAACTTGCCCTTCCCTCAAGGCCATTGCTGATGAAATCCAGCTTGCCAAGGAGGCATTACTACTGGGTAGTCTTTGGGGTAAGGAACTGAATTAGGGGCTGGAGGAGGGAGGTCATGTTGAGGGCAGGTATATTCTTAGGGGTGTGCTTAGGTGCATTTCTGTGGACAAAACTTCTCGGCATATGAAAACACGTGACTGGAGGTTTGCTTGCCTCCAAGTGAAGGTGGGGGAGAGGCTGGTGGGGAACTGCCACATAGCACCTTATACCTGAACTGGTGAGGAGTCCATGAGCTGCCTGCCCTCTGGGGGCCATGGGGACCCTGGGGATGGTCATTTCGGAAGGAACTAGTGTTGTCTAGATAGCCCTTCTATGAATATTCCAAACTATTTGTGACCCTTGATATCTCTGTAGTGTTCTTGAAGACATATGGAAGTGATGAAGTTCAGGAAATGACTGGAACCATCAAATTTCCTCTCTCTACCTTGTAGGTTGAAGATTAAATTTGGTTAAGGAACCTAAAGAAATAGGGGCACTTATTACTCCAAGATCTGCAGGATCCATCAGTACTACAAATATATATATAGCACCAGCACTTTACTAAGAACGTCACGTTTGATACAACTGTGACTCACAAAGAGCCAGGAGGTAGCCCCATCTTAATGTTGGCAAAGAGAAACTCATAGAAGTCAAGTGACTTTTCCAGGGCCACCCAGGAAATACGTGCAGGCTGAGGCCTGGGATCCAGGCCTAAATGCAAGTTTTTTTTCTATCACGTGGGACCCATGCAAAGATAGCACATTACAATCAAATACAGGGCTTTTCAATGTGAGGAGAAAGTAGTCTTTGGGTTAGTAGCTCCTATGCTTTATCAGAGTCACCACCCTTCAGGGGACTTACATAAGGTCTCTAAAACAGTTGTAATCTGAGAATGTTTGATTTGAAAGCAATCTCAGAGATCATCTGTAAGTTGCGCATGTTGGAGATGAGGGAAGCGGAGGCCAGAAGGATGTAGGGACTTGATGGAAGCCAGACGAATGCTGGAACCCCCACAGCCTGTCTCCTAACTCAGGAGTCTGTCCGGGTCACCATGAAGCCTACCACCCCTGAGGAGACAGCACAGATGCATTGCAAAATCAAGTTTGTTGTTTGACAAAAATCAACCAGAATAGCCAGAAATAACAATGTGCCTGAGTAAGTCTGTGAGCAACTAACCAGAAAACTTTTATAGTCAAATATTTCTTTCTCCAGGCTCAGCATTATATATAAAACAGAGACCACTACTTGCATTGCTAATTACGGTTGTGACATTAGGCCACCCTGAGGAGGAAGTGTGGTCTCTTCAGATCAGCAGGCTGAGCTGGCTGCTTATTGATTTATTTACACAGTAAAATGTACTATTGATTTGGGCTTTATCCTAACACATCACTTTGGGACACTTTGGAAAAAAGAGCATTGAAGTAGGAGATGAAAGTTCTGGGGTCAAATCCTGGTTTTGTCACTTACTCCTCTATTTTAGACAAGTTGTTTGCCGTCTGGAGCCCCCCTCTTATCTGAGGGGGGGTGACAAATGGGGGTGATGCCATATGTGCCCTGCCCCCCTTACAAGGTTGTTGTAAAGAGCAGATACTACATTATATATCATTGATAGGAAAGGACTTTGTGAACTCTAGTTTTAATGTGTGTTTATTCAAAAATTCTATAATATTATTTATAAGGGTGAATGGAAAAGAAAGAAGCTTGCCAGCAAGGACCTCCTACTACCAGGTTTCCTTCCCAAGTTCAAGGTTCTGTGCTAAGATGTTTTATACACATTATGTGCCGTTCTTACAAAACCCTACAAAGTAGGTGTCATTACTTCTATTTTACACAGACTTTGAGGATCAGGTTACCTAGTTGGTCATAAGGCCACCCAGTAAGAAAGAGCTGGAATTTGAATGCAGTTGCCTCTGAGGCCTAGATGCCTGCTCTGGGGCAGCGCCCTGCCCGACCCCTCAGGAGGACCCTGGGTCTCAGCTGCTGTTGCCCGGCCTGTGATATCATCCTGTTGTTCTCCAGCAGGAAGAGCCGCACAGTGGGGCCTGGGCAGCCTGATGGCCCCGGGCAGAGGGGCTGTGGTGACGCTGCACTGCCCAGCGTCAGGCCCACGCTCTGGACATTTCGATTCACCACTGCAGATCCCGCTCAGGGTTTTCCATTGTTTTATTGCAGAAAAACAGCGATAAAAGCCTCCCTTTTACAGCCCCTGTGAAATAAATAGAAGTGCACTGGTTACAAAGACACTCCACGTGATGGGTCTGCTGCTGAAGTCTCTGAGAGCTCCGCCGGGCAGGCAGCACTTGCTTTAATGGCCCGAAGGAAAGAACCTTTAAGAAGATCAGGTAAGACACCTGAAGAGCAATCTGGCTTCTTGTCCCCAATGAAGGAAAAGTAGCTTTTACGTTTAGATTTAAATTTTGTGAATTGTTTGTCTTCTCAGATCCAGGGAGAAGGAATTGATTTATGTTGGAATCCTGCCTGGAGATGAAACTGTATGCCACCGAGCTAACTTTCTGCATTGCGGAGAGTGAGCGGCCTGGTGATGTGAAAGCTGGAAAGACTTGGGTTCCCATCCTGGTTTTGCCACTCACTTGACCTTGGAAAAGTGAGACTAACCTCCCAGAAACCTGTGTCTTCACATCTTAAGTAGAGATTACAGTGTCTAGACCTTGTGGGTGGTATATATATATGTCCTTGAGGGGTACATTAAGCATTCAAAGGAAATAAACTCTTTAGCTTATCCATTGATTCATAATAGGCTGTCAATTTCCCTGGACTTGTGGATAGATGACAATAGTTTTAGTTCCACAAATTGGTGTGCGGCCTTGGGCAAGTCACCTCATTTCTTGAGCTGTTTTTAACTTGATAAGGAAAATATTCAAC
Organism: Smutsia gigantea; assembly: GCA_032199065.1. Classification (NCBI taxonomy): domain Eukaryota; kingdom Metazoa; phylum Chordata; class Mammalia; order Pholidota; family Manidae; genus Smutsia; species Smutsia gigantea. The sequence continues at coordinate 87,149 of JAVSCE010015719.1, read as the reverse complement.
ACAGCCATCAAGGTCAGCAAACTGCTTTTTTCCTCTGGGTGGCAAAGCCCTCCCAGCTCCCTCCTCCCCTCTCCAGGCTCCTCTTTTGCCCTGCATGCCGAAATGCCACATATCAAAATAATATAAATTGCTCCCCTTGCTTGTGCTCAGGGCTCAGACCTTGGGAGGTTACTTACCTCTGAGCCCGCCGGTGTAAGAATAAAACCTCAACACCCCAAGATCGCAGAGTGCCGCTTGGTTCTTCTGTCATTGATCCAGTCCAGGCTTTCCAGTATTTTCTGTAACATGTGGTTCCCTGATTGGGAAACCCAACTGTGCTGGCCCACTGGTTTGGGGCAACGGCGGGGCAGTGATGGAATGGGAGATGGCAACGGAGAAGGCGTGCCCTGCCTAATCTTTTGGCAGTCTCCGGCCTGGTCGCTCTGGGCCCGCCCTGCTCCGCTGTTCCCGCTGGACTCAAGGAGGCTTGACAGGTGAGGACCTGGTTCTGATGACGAATCCGGTAAGGCCCCAGGGCCCCTGACCCAGCCAGTTCCCACCTGTTGGCATGGAAGGGGAGCTTGATCACCTCCCGGAGACTTCTTATAAGTCTCATAGGTAGACATTCCCAAGGGGGGAATGTTTAAACTCTGGTCTGAGTATGTGAGTGAGTGTGTGGGGCGGCTGAAGCCATTCAGTCCACACTGAATCTGATTCCATAGCCTGTGCTATGGAATCCGAGTGGGCCCTTGGCCATATTCACAGTCTGCCACCACAACATAATGGTGACTCGGCTTCGGCTGACCTGGCCTGGGACTTATATGGGTGCCCCTTAGTCAAGGCTGGCTAAATTCTCCAAGAGTGGCATGAATGGATGGGCATCTGACTGGTCTCCTCTCTAGAGGAGGCACCCCTCCCTTGTCTGTTGTCAGGACACCATCACACAGACACGTCATGGGGTCAGGGCACAGCAAACCCTCAGTTCTCGACACCATGATTAAAAAATTTCAGGAAGGAATTTTCAGAAAACTACAGAGTAAAATTAACTCCTGGAAGGTTGAATCCGTATAGCTCACTGTTAGTGTGGGGTGGCCTCCATAAGGAGCCCTAGATGTCCCAACAATCCGCCAAGTCTTGCGGGTCACCACTAGGGACCCAGGTCATCCTAATCAGTTCCTATACATTAACTCCCGGTTAGGAGTCGCCCAGACCCTTCCCCCTTGGGTGCAATTTGCTTGCAACAGGCAGGGACAAAGTAGGGTCTTAGTCACCTCAACAAAGTAGCCCACAAAAATTCAACAAAAGCCTGAGCCTCTGCAAATTCTTGCTGGTGATGCAGAGGAAGAGCCAATATGGCCCCTACCTTATGCACCTCCAAGGCCGTTGGCACCCAGCCCCCCGGTCCCAGACACCCCATCGCCATCGGCCTCCCAGCCAACTCCAGAACCAGTGGACCCACTCTCCCCCAGACCAGCAGCCAGACTGCACCCTCGGCCAGGAGAAGGCACCCTTCAGATGCTGGTGCAAGACATGTGGGAGCCTGAAAGGTGTAATAAAGACGGGACCATCCAGCCTGGCTGGTCCATGCTTTACTATCAGCCCTTCTCCATGACTAACCTCCTCAGTTAAAAACACAACAACCCATCGGAAAAGCCACAAACCCTGGTTGATCTCATGAAATCTCTCTTCCAAATCCATCGGCCAACCTGGAAAGACTGCCAACAGCTTCTCCACACCCTGAGGAAGAGAGGAGGCAGCCGGGGTCCTTGATTGGGATGCATGGGCTGAAATTGCTGTCCCCGAGGAGTGCCCTGAGTGGGATATCACCACCCCAGAGGGACAGCACCAGATCCACTGATATCAGGACGCCCTCTCCAGGGGATCAAAGCCAGGTCCAAAAAGCCTATGAACATGACCAAAGTATCTTCAGTCACTCAACAACCAGGAGAGTCTCCTGGGAACTATTATGAGAGGCTGTGGGAAGCTTATCACATCTACACCCCCTTCAATCCTGAGTCACCAGAGAGCCAACAAATGGTCAACATCTCGTTCGTAGCTCAAGCCACCCCAGACATCAGACAAAAGCTCCAAAAACTTGAAGGCTTTGCCAGGATAAATATCACTCAACTGATTAAAATTGCCAACAAAAGTATATCTAAACAGAGAAGTTCGGACTGATAGAGAAACTGAAAGAAAAATGAAGAAAAAAGGCCAGCCTCCTGGCAGCCACCCTAAAAGAAAGAGAGATGACCAAAGGCAGAGAAAAGCCGGCTGCCAAGAGGGGGGAAGCGTGGCCAATGCCTCTCCAAAGAGAGTGGGTGAGTTCTTGAACCCTTGTGGAAGCCATGTCCAAGTAACTGCCTCTGCCACCCCATATCTGGTTCAGTCCATTCAAAGGCAAACAAGAGCTGGCTTTGGGGGGCCAGCTGGAGGCAGAAAAAGGCATCTTTTAAGTCTAGGCAAGTGAACCATTTGTCAGACCCCAGAATCTGGCTGAGGAGGGTATACAGATTTGGGACCAGTGGGTATAAAGCTGCAATTTTGATTGCCAGATGACTTATGCCTTATTTTCAATTGATTCCAAGGATAAAAAGGGAAGAAAGCGGTGTTATTTTTTGTTCTAACTGCAAAAGCGGATGCTCTGTCTTATCCATTATAATGTTCCCCACAGTGCCAGAATAGTGGCAAGCACATAGTGGAATCCCAAAAATTGTAAAATAAATGAGAATAGTAATTATTTAACATCAAAATCTAGGTTGTTCTTTGATCTTAGGTTTCTTGGGTGGTTTTTTGTTTTGTTTTGTTTTTGGAGAAAAGTAGAGTTCTTCTTAGTGTCACTCATCAACACTTTTCTTCTCAAAACATTTGTTCAATTTCTCAAGTGCTAATTATCCATGCAACTCCTTTATCTCCTCCTTGGATACTCTCTAACAGGGTGATTACAAAGACTTTCTCCAGGGCTTTGTCATCCTCTGTAATAACAAGGCCTGTATAGATTCAGAATACCACCATCTGTGCTCAGTTTAGGAATTTCACTGAAGTTATTCAAGGAAACCCTAAACCTTTATGACTAACTACTGTGACTGGTAGCTTACTGAAAACTTCCTGAATGCTATGCTTTTCTTCAGAAAAAAAGATTTTGCATGCCTGACAATTCTCCAACTCTCCCTAGAATTTCAGGTAGTTCTCAATCACTGAAATGATAATCTCAAAATAACCAAATAGTTCTCAACTCTTTGCCAGTGTTTTGTTACTGTATAGAAGAGAGAAAATGTAGTATATATAAAGAGCTCTCTGCAATGAAGATTGAGGCCAGTGTGATACAAAATAAAGAAGTAACAAAGATTTGATACAGTAGTAAAGAGGAAGTTATTGAAGGAGTTTGAGCCAGGAAAGAGAAGTTTAGGAGGAAGAACAAGTAGTCTTGTAAGGAGGACACCTGTATCTTACTTGCCAAAGTATAGACTCATTTAAAAATTCTAAATGAGGAGGGTATGAATTTTCTGTGGCCTGTTCACTGCTTACTAGCCCATTGTAATGCTTGGGGAATCAGGCCAAAACACATAGAGTTAGAATAAACATTTAGGGAAATGCCCAAAACTGCTTCTTTATTAGTCCAAGCTCTGATAACTATACATGTAAAAAAAAAACCCTTAAAAAGTCAATCAGTTAATATATATTAATAACTACTAGGTGTTAAGACCTCTGTTTTGTGTCATGAAAATGAGTGAGATAGATACTCGGCCTCCACGAGTACAGTCTAGTGAGACAAATACACTGTCAATCAAGTTCATGGCCATATGCAAACTTATCTGTAATATCCAGATAGTAAATTGAAGGCATCATTTTCATATTTTATCTGCATAGAATCTTATTTCTCAATATAACATTCTCAGGAGAATGTCATAAACATTAAGAAGTATTCCCTTTGAAGTATCTCAAGTTGTAACCATTAAAGTTCTTGTGGTTGTAGGGCTGAAAAGAATCAGCTATAGACAAAGAGAATGTTTGAGCTGGAAAGAACTTCAGAGACATTGTGGCCCAATTTCTTTATTCTTTCTAGTTAAGATTGTACCTGGACTGGATCGCTGATGGAAGAACCAAGCGGCACTCTGCGGTCTTGGAGTGTTGAGGTTTTATTCTTACACCGCCAGGCTCAAAGGGGAGTAATCTCCCAAGGTCTGAGCCCTGAGCTTACAAGCAAGGGGAGCAATTTATATTATTTTGATATGTGGCATTTCAGCATGCAGGGCAAAAGAGGAGCCTGGAGGAGGGGAGGAGGGAGCTGGGAGGGCTTTGCCACCGGAGGAAAAAAGCGGTTTGCTGACCTTGATGACTGTGTTGAATATTTTCCTTATCACTCCCCCCTCTGATGCCCCTTTAAACAGTTTGTTTTAGCAGGCATCATCTTTTTGGTTTATGATAGGCCTATGATGGCTTGTATTTATACTTTTAATTGCTCTGAGCTAGGATATTTTCTTGTGATGTTTTTCATTAAAGTCCTGAGTACTTTGTCAAGAACACAAATGATCATGTTTTTATGCATCTGTCTGTATGGGCCTTGTGTGTACAAGTTGAAATGAGCCCTTCAGACTCTTGCTAAGCCTGTGCTTAACAAAAATTACCCAGTTTTCCTCAGTCCTAATTCATTTTTATGCAGCTGAGCATTACACTCAAGCTGGCTTATTTGAGTGTGAGAGGACAGGTGCTAAGGGTGGAGGGCCACTGAGGGGCAGCTCCCTTGGGTGATGACCATGCACTTTATAACTTTGTACAGTTAATTTGATAGAGGTAACATTATAGAGAGGTACTTTGGAAATGCAGGCTGAGACTTGATTTCAGCTAGGAGAGACAGATAAGCACAGCAAAACAACTTACAATTACCCAATAGACAATAGAAAGGGCAACTTTTTGAGGAACAGTTTAGTCAGAGGGGGTGGCAGCAGAGAGTTTAATGCCCAGGATGAGAGATTCCATTATGGCGAGGGCCAGGATCCACGGCATGCAGGTGTTCATTAGTCAGAGGGTCATCATCAGATGTGGAGGCAGAGAGGATTCTGGAGGTCTGGCTGGGCCTTCTATTGATATATTTCTTTGTCTGGATTATGGGCCTTTTTCACTCTGGAATGATGGACCCACGGAGTGTAGCCTGCAACTTTGAGGGCAGTAGGAATGATTAGAACAACAATGTGGGGGCCAGTCCACTGAGGTTTGAGAGGGTCCCTTTTTCAATTTCTGACCCAGACTGAGTCCCCAGCCTGGAAGGAATGTACGGGGGTCCCTAAGGAGATCGGAGCTCTTTCTATGGCATATTGCTGCAGCTTATTTAGGGTGGCTTTTAAGGCTTGGACCTCTTGTCTTGCTCCCTTATTTCCTATCTGGTGTAGGTTCCCTGGGAGGCTTCCTAGACACGGGGAAAAGCCTCCATACACTAATTCAAAAGGGGAAAAGCCTTGAGTCCCAGGTGTGCAGCGAGCACGCAGGAGAGCCAGGGGCAGCAGGTCTGGCCATGGGAGGCCAGTTTCTTGGCAAAACTTAGCTAGGGTTCCTTTGAGGGTGCAATTCATTCACTCTACTTTCCCTGAACTTTGTGGCCTGTATGCAGTGTGGAGTTTCCAGGTAGTGTTGAGATATTTAGTTAAAATCTGTACTGCATCTGCTACAAAGGCAGGTCCATTGCCACTGTGACTTGTAGATGGTAGGCCAATCTGGGGCACAGTTTCTCTCAGGAGGACTTTGACTATCTCCTGGTTTTGTTCTGTCCTGGTTGGGAAGCCTTCGACCCACCCAGAATATATGCACACTATTGCTAGAAGGTATTTGAGTCCTCTGCTTGGCTGGACATCTGTGAAGTCTATCTCAAGTTTTTCTAAGGGGGCAACTCCTGCTCTTTGGACACCTGGCAGGGGGTCACGGTGCAGATTGAGCATTATTTCTGGCACAAGTCATGCACTGCTCACTTACTGCTCAGCTTAATAATGCTGGCAACTGGCTGATGTATTATTGCTTTTTGAGGAGGGCTTCTAGTGCAGTTTTTCTTAGGTGGGTGAGCTGATGGTATTTGCTGACTAGATGCCTTCCGGTTGCAGTTGGGACGAAGATGCATTTGTCAGGCAGCATCTACCATCTTTTTCAGTTAGGATGGCTCCTTCAGCCATGGACCAGTTCTTTTCTTTTTCAGTGTATTTGGGTGGAGGGGCCTCCACTGGGTGTGTTAAGGCCATAGTGAGGGAAGGAGCTTTATCTGTTTTTTTATTGGCTGCTGTTTCAACAGCTTTATCTGCTAGCTGGTTCCCCTGTGTTACAGGGTTGTTTTCCTTTTGGTGTTCTTTGCTGTGCAGAATTGCTACTTTTTTTTGGGAGCCATACAACCTTGAGGAGTTTTAGTACTGTGCCAGCTGAGAGTTGGAGAGGAATCGGTGTCTCTGTGTGTTTAAGAGGGACACAACAGTATGGGGGACCTTGACATTTATTTTTTGTCCCAGGGTAAATTTATTTGCTTTTTAATGAATAGAATGGTGACTGCCAGTGTCCTGAGGCAGGATGGCCATCCTGCCACAACTGGGTTTACTTTTTTGACAGGTATGTGACTGGCCACTGCTAGAGCCTAACAGTCTATGGGAGAACTCCAAGGGCTACTTTCTTTTTCATATACAAAGAGATTGAAGGGCTTTTTTATATCTGGCAGGCCTAGGGCTGCTGCCTGTTCTGAAGCAGTCTTTATTTCCAGGAAGGTGGCTCTTGCCTCTTCTGTCTAGACAGGGAGCTCTCGGTCTGGCCCCCCCAGGAGGCTGTAGAGGGGTTTTGCCATTGCCGAAAATCCAGGAATCCAGATTCTGTAGAATCCACCGGCCCCCAGGAACTCTCGTATGCCTTTTTTCATCTGGGGCTGAGGTAAGGAGATAATGACCTTTTCTTCTCTGGCCTTACTGCCCTTTCTCCATGGATGAAGAGGAAGCCCAAGTACCAGACTTGCTGCTGGCAGATTTGTGCCCTTTTATTTATGAGGCTCAGCATCCTGAGTCTGACAGAGTTGCAGGAGGGCCTTTGGCCTTTTGCACAATTTTCCTGGGTGTCATTGGCAAGGAAGAGTTCATTGACGTACTGCAGGAGGGTGCAGCATGTGGCTTCCCTCGGAAAGCTGGCAAGGCCTGTGACCAGTGCCTTTCCAAAGAGAGTTGGTGAGTTCTTGAACCCTTGTGGAAGCCATGTCCAAGTAACTGCATCTGCCACCCATATCTAGTTCAGTCCATTCAAAGGCAAACAAGAGCTGGCTTTGGGGGGACAGCTGGAGGCAGAAAAAGGCATCTTTTAAGTCTAGGAAAGTGAACCATTTGGCAGACCCCAGAATCTGCCTGAGGAGGGTATACAGATTTGGGACCATTGGGTATAAAGAAACAGTCACTTTGTTAATGGCTCACAGGTCTTGAATAGGTGCCCCCCTCCTAGCTTTTTGACTGGTAGAAGTGGGGTGTTCCAGGGAGACTGACACTCGATTAGAATGCCTGCCTCTCTGAGTCTGATCAGGTGTTCCTGGATGCCTGCTCTCACCTCTTGTGAGGGGGGTACTGCCACTGTCTTTGTGGCTGGGCCCCTGGAGTCAATTCTACAATGACAGGGGCTCTGTTATGAGCAAGTCCAGGTGGGTTGTCTTCAGCCCATACTGAATGGAAGGCAGCTCTGAATTCAGATGGGCTACTTGAGAGAGTCTGGGCACAGAATAGCCTCCACTCCTCTTCCTTGGGTGTGGTTATTGCCAGTATGAGGGACCCTGGCTCTTCTTGGTCTGGGTTTAGTTTGAGGCTGGTGTGTCCAGTTGATTCAAAAGTTATTTGGGCTCTGAGCTTTGAGAATATATCTCGGCTGAGGAGGGGAAACGGGGCACTTGGGCAGGTACAGAAAGTTATGTTAGGCTTTGTGGCTTCCAAGTTCACATTGGCGGGCTTGGTAAAAGTGTTGCTGGGATGCTTATGTTCCAGTGGCTCTGAGAATAGTTGCAGTCATTTTACTTAAGGGAGGGTGACCAGAGTGTTCTGCCCCTGTGTCAACCATAAAAGTCATGTGTTGTTCCCCCACTTCCATTTTGACCATGGGCTCATGGGGGCCAAGCATGAGAGAGCCTAGTGCTTGTCAATCTGAGTCTTTTCCTGCCAGAACAATGAGCTTTTCCCTGTGAGGCTCCTCCCAGCAGTGACTGGGCTTCGGGGCTTTGCCTTGGTTGGGCCATTCGTTCTTCCAATGCCCCTTCTCTTCACAGTAAGCACACTGGTCCCTGGACCCAAATCCAATGTGTGTAAGTATGTGAGAGGGAGTCTTCCCACACATACTTATCCCAAGCAATTCTCAAACACCAGCACAGTATTGGAGAACTCAACTCAATTCTGATCCATTTGTCCAGAAATAGCACCAGATTCCCCACGTTAAGGGCTCTGTCCTACAAGACTGCCCTCCACCCCTTACTCCAGATGCTGTCCCCAAGCCCCAGCAGTTACCTGCTCTTCTGACTTACCAGCTACAGATTGGAGGTTCCCACAACCTCCCCCTTAGGTTCGATTAATTTGCTAGAGCAGCTCACAGAACTCAGGAAAACACTTATGTTTACCAGTTTAATAAAGGATACTGTAAAGAATACAAGTTAACAGCCAGGTGAAGAGAGACATAGGGCAATATTCCCAAATAAAGGAACGTCTATCCTCGTGGAGGTTGGGCCTGGCTCGGTGGTACATGGAGGCATTCTGGTTCCCTAACTATAGAAGCTCTCTTTGACAAAGAAGCAGGATCCAACAGAGCAGAGCAGGAAGAGCAGAGAGAGAGAGCAAAAAGCTCTTGGGGGTTTTGTGAGGGCTTCACTGCATAGTCATGATTGACTAAATTATTGGCCATTGGCTGTTTTAGCCTCCAGCTCCTGCCCTTGGGTGGGGGTCTAAAAGTCTCATTAACATGACAAGACACCATTTCACCTTTAAGACTGCAGTGTTTCCAGAAACTGTGGATGAAGACCAAATACACCTGGGAAATATACTTTTTGATCATATGAATGACCAAATATGTATTTCTTATGATTCATTATATTGCAATGTGCAAGGCATGATGGATAATACAGAGACGACTGATGACAGAGCCTTTGTCCCTCAGAGGTTTACAGTCAAGCAAACTGTAAAACTGAATAGTAGGTTGGCATAAAAAGCCCCTCTGTCTGGTTTAACCTAATTCACAAACACCATCTCCATTTTTCTCTTCTCTGTTGCAGCTATCCTGTCTCCATGGTGCCAGCACACTGTGTTTAATTACATCCCTGTGTATATGTATGTTTTCCTTCAGAAATTACCCCTTTTCTGCCTTCTCAGACAGGCAGACTTTAAAAACCAGTTCAGATATCACTTCTTTGATTAAGACTTTGTTGGTTTTCTGGAAAGAGATATTCAGACCTTCACTGGGCTCCCATAGTATTCTTTTCTACCTCAATTAAGCACTTATCCTCTTGTTTTAGAATAGCAGGATACCTTTTTGTTCCTTCTCTTGTGGTGGATTGTTATGATGGCATTGATTCCTCACCTCTCCCTGTATCTGTGCTTTTACCATGTGACTGTAAGGGCCCTGTCACCAAGAGGCAAAGTTTATTTCCTTGCTCTTTGATTTTGACTTAGGCTGTGTGACTTGCTTTGGACAAGGGGATGTTAGCAGTCATGACATGAAGTCTAGAAAAGGCATTTGAGTATTTTTTACTATGTTTTTATGCTTCTTCCATTGCCTTGAGACTATGCCTGGGCTAGACTTTGGGAAGATGAGAGACATGTGGAGCATGCTGATTTGTCCCCTTCTACTAGGCAAAGCCAGCTCAGATTAGTCAATAGCCAGCTGACCCCAGACATGTGAACAAGCTCAGCTAAGAATAACTGCCTTATATGCAGTGCAGACTGGTCACTGACCCACGGGCTTATTGCTTTAATAAATACATGCTTATTGCTTTATGCCACTGAGTTTTTGTGGTTAGATGTCAGAGAGCTATTTTGTGGAAAAAAGTGACTGATATCCTTCTCTTTCCTCCATTAGACTGTGAGTTTTATGAGAGTAAGAATTATGTAAAATTCATCCTTTTTCTTGCCCCATACCTACCATAGAGAAGATTTATTTGTTTGCTGAATGAAAGATAGCCTGGATGAATAAATGAGTATTATACTCCCAAATTAAAAGTTACTCCAGAGTTGATTAAATTTGGCTTAGAAATATACAATAATTTTTTTATGGTTGTAGTCCATTTATTTTCTTTATGTTTTCCTTCGGCCAATATTTATTATGTTTATACACCTTAAATCAAAATTGAAGAACAGAGATCTGAGGAATCAAAAGGCAAGAGAAAATAAGTTGGGAATGAAATTAAAGTGTCATTGTTAATCACCTAGTTGAGCATATGAAATGAATAATCCACCGATGCCAGTTGTCTCCACATTGAGTAACTTACAAAAGCCATGCTCGAAACAGTATTCTCAGCTACCACTTTCATCCTATTGTTGGAGTGATGGGTTTGTTCTCCTCAGCTCTTGTCCTCACCACAACAAAGAGGTGAATGGCAGAGACACAGCAGCGAAGCAGAATGAAAGTTTTATTTGAATATACTCTAAAGGGAAGAACAGGCTAGAGTCAAGGTAGATAAAGGCAGGTTTACTTGCTTACCTGGAGTAGGACAGAGAGAGTGAATACTTATGCTTAAGGTCTGGAAAATGGAATGGAACAGCAAAGTGCCAAAAACACCACTGGAAGAGCACAAGCGTAATAAGTTGAGCAGCAAAAAGTCTTGAAAACACACACTTGAAGAAAGGAGAGTGCAGGCAACCTCAGAGAGGAGGAGGTGCACTTAAGGGTTCAGGATTCTGTCTTTTAAGGCTTTCAAGAATGGGGCAAAGGTAAAGGGTTGGGGGCATAGGCTTGTCAGGCAGTCTCATCTCATAGTTCTGTCTTTGGTAAGAGACAATATGTCATTGCCTATAGCTAGTCCTCTAGGTAATTCTGTAGGACAAACCTTTTGTTTCTCTCTAAAATGGTGACCACTCCCAAGTACTGGGGACACATCAGTTAAGACTCCTTGCTTTGCCTTAAAGTAAGTCCTTCTTGTACTTATGTTGCTAATTTCAGCATTTTTTAGGGAAATTAATCATGAAGCTTGTCTCATGTCACTGCCCTGTCTCACCTGCATTAGCTAGAGCAAGTCTTGAGGTCAGCCCAGATTCAGAGCATGTGGAATGAATGCACATTGCAAAAGTTTGAGTCATTTCTGGTTCTCTGGCTTAATCTGATTAACTTGAGTTCTCTGTGGGCCTCACACTCTTTTTATCCCCCTCATATCTGTCTTTCCAATACTATCTAAATGGCTATTGTCTCACAAGGAAATAGTTCAGGTTATTATTAGGGTAAACCCAAATATTTAAGTCCTGCCTGTTTCCATATGTGTGTGTGTGTATATATATATATATATATATATATGTATATACATTATTTTGGTATCATTAATCTACAATTACATGAGCAACATTATGTTTACTAGACTCCCCCCATCATCAAGTCCCCACCACATATCCCATTGCAGTCACTGTCCATCCGCATAGTAAGATTCTATAGAATCACTACTTGTCTTCTCTGTGTTGTACAGCCCTCCCCCTGCACCCCCCTACATTATGTGTACTAATTATAATGCCCCTTTTTCCCCCCTTATCCCTCACTTCCCATCCATCCTATGCAGTCACTTTCCCTTTGGCAACTGTTAGTCCATTCTTGGGTTCGGTGAGTCTGCTGCTGTTTTGTTCCTTCAGTTTTCTTCTTTGTTCTTATACTCCACATATGAGTGAAATCATTTTATATTTGTCTTTTTCCACCTGGCTTATTTCTCTGTGCATAATACCCTCTAGCTCCATACACGTTATTGCAAATGGTAGGATTTGTTTTCTTCTTATAGCTGAACAATATTTCATTGAGTATATGTACCACATCTTCTTTATACATTCATCTACTGATGGACACATAGGTTGCTTCCATTTCCTGGCTATTGTAAGTAGTGCTGCGATAAACATAGGGGTGCATATGTCTTTTTCAAACTGGGATGCTGCATTCTTAGGGTAAATTCCTAGGAGTGGAATTCCTGGGTCAAATGGTATTTCTATTTTGAGTTTTTTGAGGAACCTTAATACTGCTTTCCACAATGGTTGAACTAACTTACATTCCCACCAGCAGTGTAGGAGGGTTCCCCTTTCTCCACATCCTTGCCAACATTTATTGTTGTTTGACCTTTAGATGGTGGCCATCCTTACTGGTGTGAGGTGATATCTCATTGTGGTTTCAATTTGCATTTCTCTGATGATTAATGATGTGGAGCATCTTTTCATGTGCCTGTTGACCATCTGATTTCTTCTTTGGAGAAATGTCTGTTCAGACCCTCTGCCCATTTTTAAATTGGGTTATTTGCTTTTTGTTTGTTGAGGTGCGTGAGCTCATATATTTTCAATGTCAACCCTTTATCAGATATGTCTTTTACGAATATATTCTCCCATATTGTAGGATGCCTTTTTGTTCTATTGATGGTGTCCTCTGCTGTACAGAAGCTTTTTAACTTGATATAGTCCCACTTGTTTATTTTTGCTTTTGTTTCCCTTGCCTGGGGAGATATGTTCATGAAGAAGTTGCTCATGTTTATGTCCAAGAGATTTTTGCCTATGTTTTTTTCTAAGAATTTTATGGTTTCATGACTTACATTCAGGTCTTTGACCCATATCAGATTTACTTTTGTGTATGGGGTTAGACAATGATCCAGTTTCATTCTCTTACATGTAGCTGTCCAGTTTTGCCAACACCAGCTGTGGAAGTGGCTGTCATTTCCCCATTGTATATCCATGGCTCCTTTATCATATATTAATTGACTATATAAGTCTGGGTTAATAACTGGGCTCTCTATTCTGTTCTACTTGTTTGTGGGTCTGTTCTTGTACCAGTACCAAATTGTCTTGATTATTGTGGCTTTGTAGTAGAGCTTGAAGTTGGGAAGCAAGATCCCCTTGCTTTATTCTTCCTTCTCCGGATTGCTTTGGCTATTCAGGGTCTTTTGTGGTTCTATATGAATTTTAGAACTATTTGCTCTAGTTTATTGAAGAATGCTATTGGTATTTCGATAGGAATTGCATTGAATCTGTAGATTGCTTTAGGCAGAATGGCCATTTTGACAATATTAATTCTTCCTATCCATGAGCATGATTATTCCTAGATATTTTATTCTTTTGGATGCAATTCTGAATGGAATTGTTTTCCTGATTTCTCTTTCTGCTAGTTCATTGTTAGTGTATAGAAAAGCAACAGATTTCTTTGTATTAATTTTGTTTCCTACAACTTTGCTGAATTCAGATATTAGTTCTAGTAGTTTTGGAGTGGAGTCTTTTGGGTTTTTTATGTACAATATCATGTGATCCACCATAGTGACAGTTTGACTTCTTCTTTACTAATCTGGGTGCCTTGTTTTTTTTGGTTTTGTCTTATTGTCATTGCTAGGACCTCCAGTACTATGTTGAATAACAGTGTAGAGAGTGGGAAACCCTGTCTTGTTTCTGATCATAGGTTAAAAAACTTACAGCTTCTCGCTGTTAAGTATGATGTTGACTGTGGGTTTGTCATATATGGCCTTTATGATGTTAAGGTACTTGACTCTATAACCATTTTGTCAAGAGTTTTTATCATGAATGGATGTTGAATTTTGTCAAATGCTTTTTCAGCATCTATGGAGATGATCATGTGGTTTTTGTTCTTTTTGTTGATGTGGTGGATGATGTTGATGGATTTTCGAATGTTGTACCATCCTTGAATCCGTGAGATGAATACCAGTTGATCATGGTGTATGATCCTCTTGATGTATTTTTGAATTCGGTTTGCTAATATTTTGTTGAGTATTTTTGCACCTATGTTCATCAGGGATATTGGTCTGTAATTTTCTTTTTTTGTGGGGTCTTTGCCTGGTTTTGGTATTAGAGTGATGCTGGCTTCATAGAATGAGTTTGGAAGTTTTCCCTCCTCTTCTATTTTTTGGAGAACTTTAAGGGGAATGGGTATGATGTCTTCTCTATATGTCTGATAAAATTCAGCAGTGAATCCATCTGTTCTTGGATAGTTTTTGATTACTGATTCAATTTCGTTGCTGGTGATTGGTTTGTTTAGATTTTCTGTTTCATCCTTGATTAGTGTTGGAAGGTTGCATTTTTCTAGGAAGTTGTCTATTTCTTCTAGGTTATCCAGCTTGTTAGCATATAGATTTTAATAGTATTCTCTAATAATTCTTTGTATTTCTGTGTTGTCCATCATGATTTTTCCTTTGGCATTTATGATTCTGTTTATGTGTGTAGATTCTCTTTTTCTCTTAATAAGTCTGGCTAGGGGTTTATTTATTTTGTTTATTTTCTCAAAGAAACAGCTCTTGGTTTCATTGATTTTTTCTATTGTTTTATTCTTCTCAATTTTATTTACTTCTCTGATCTTTATCATGTCCCTCCTTCTGCTGACTTTGGGCTTCATTTGTTCTTCTTTTTCCAGTTTCAATAATTGTGAATTTAGACTATTCATTTGGGATTGCTCTTCCTCCTTAAATAGGCCTGGATTGCTATATACTTTCCTCTTAGAACTGCCTTTGCTGCGTCCCACGGAAGTTGGGGCTTTGTGCTGTTGTTTTCATTTGTCTCCATTATTGCTTGATCTCTGTTTTAATTTGGTCATTGATCCATTGATTATTTAGGAGCATGTTGTTAAGCCCCCATGTGTTTGTGAGCCTTTTTGTTTTCTTTGTGCAATTTATTTCTAGTTTTATACCTTGTGATCTGAGATGTTGGTTGATAGAATTTCAGTCTTTATGAATTTACTGAGGCTCTTTTTGTGGCCTAACATATGATCTATTCTGGAAAATGTTCCATGTGCACTGGAGAAGAATGTATATCCTGCTGCTTTTGGGTGTAGAGTTCTGTAGATGTCTGTTAAATCCTTCTGTTCTATTGTGTTGATCAGTGCCTCTGTGTCCTTAGTTATTTTCTCTCTGGTTGGTCTGTCCTTTGGAGTGAGTGGTGTGTTGAAGTCTCCTAAAATGAATGCATTGCATTCTATTTCCTCCTTTAATTCTGTTAGTATTTGTTTCACATATGTAGGTGATCCTGTGTTGGGTGCATAGATATTTATAATAGTTATATCCTCTTGTTGGACTGACCCTTTTATTATTATGTAATGTCCTTCTTTATCTCTTGTTACTTTCTTTGTTTTGAAGTCTATTTTGTCTGATACAAGTACTGCAACACCTGCTTTTTTCTCCCTATTGTTTGCATGAAATATGTTTTTCCTTCCCTTCACTTTTCGTCTGTGTATGTGTAAGCAGCATATAGGTGGGTCTTGATTTTTTTTATCCATTCTATAACTCTGTGTCTTTTGATTGGTGCATTCAGTCCATTTACATTTAGGGTGATTATCGATAGATATGTACTTATTGCCATTGAGGGCTTTGGATTCGTAGTTAACAAAGGTTCAAGGGTAGCTTCTTTACTATCTAACTGTCTAACTTAACTCTCTTATTAAGCTATTATAAACACAGTCTAATGATTCTTTATTTCTCTCTCTTCTTATTCTTCCTCCCCCATTCTTTATATGGTAGGTGTTTTGTTCTGTACTCTTTTGTGTTTCCTTTGACTGCTTTTGTGAATATTTGATTTTATTTTTTGTGTTTAGTTAGTATTTGGTTGGCCTGCTTTCTTTGCTGTGATTTTATTTTCTCTGGTGACATCTATTTAGCATTAGGAGTGCTTCCATCTAGAGCACTCCCTTTAAAATATCCTGTAGAGGTGGTTTTTGGGAGGCAAATTCCCTCAACTTTTGCTTTTCTGGAAATTGTTTAATCCCTCCTTCAAATTTAAATGAAAAGCGTGCTGGATAAAGTATTCTTGGTTCAAGGCCCTTCTGTTTCATTGCATTAAATATATCATGCCATTCTCTTCTGGCCTGTAAGGTTTCTGTTGAGAAATCTCATGATAGCCTGATGGATTTTCCTTTGTAGGTGATCTCTTTTCTCTCTCTGGCTGCCCTTAATACTCTGTCCTTGTCTTTGATCTTTGCCATTTTAATTATTTTATGTCTTGGTGTTGTCCTCCTTGGGTCCCTTGTGTTGGGAGATCTGTGGGCTGCCATGGTCTGAGATAGTATTTCCTTCCCCAGGTTGGGGAAGTTTCCAGCAATTATTTCTTCAAAGACACTTACTGTCCCTTTTTCTCTCTTCTTCTTCTTCTGGTACCCCTATAATGCAAATATTGTTCTGTTTGCATTGGTCACACAGTTCTCTTAATATTCTCACTTCTAGAGATCCTTTTATCTCTCTCTGCCTTAGCTTCTCTGTATTCCTGTTCTCTGATTTCTATTCCATTAACAGTCTCTTGCACCTCGTCCAGTCTCCTCTTAAGATCTTCTATCGATTGTTTCATTTCTGTTATCTCTCTCTGTACTTCATCCCTTTGCTCTTGCATATTTATCTGCAGGTCCATCAGCATGGTTATGACTTTTGTTTTGAATTCTTTTTCAGGAAGATTGGTTTTATATATCTCCCCAGGCCCTCTCTCTGGGGTTGTCTGAGTGATTTTTGACTGGGCTGGACTCTTCTGCCTTTTCATAGTGATAGATGTGGTCATAGGTAGGTGGTGCAGGCTGGTCCCCTTGTCCTTCTCCTTTGCCTGTGTCGGTCATCTGCACACAGGGAGCAGTCTCTGGGATAATCTCCTGGGCTGCCATGGGTGGAGCGGTCCTCGGGGTAGTCTACTGCACTGCCGGGTGGTCACAGACACACTGGATGTGTTTTCCTGCCAGAATGGTGCCCCTTCCTGCCTTCTGGACCTTGCTCTGGCTTCTGCTGCCTGTGCCATTTACCCACACAGTGGGAGCAGTCCCTGGGATAATCCTCTGACCTGCTGTGGGCGGGGCTTCCCTTGGGATAGCCTAGAGTCCTGCGAGGGGTTGCAGACTCGTCGGGTGTGTTACCTGTGAGAACATCGTCCTTTCGTGCCTTCCGGACCTTGTTCTGTGTTCCTCTGTCTGTGCTGGGCAGCTGCACACCGGTGGCAGCCTCTGAGTCTGTCCCGGTTAGCTGCGTGCTAGGAGGAGACTCTGTGTGGTTGCTGTGGGCGGGGCTGTTCTCGGCTGCTCCGCCACTGTGGCGGGTCATCCAGTTTGCTTGCAGTGCCTGCTGGGGGGAATGAATGGCAGGCTGCTTATTGCTGTGAGTGGCTTCGGGGCTGCATTACCCCCCAGGGGGTTAGGGCACCTGAAGTTCCTTAAGATTCCCAGCCTGCTGGGCTGAGTGTGCCAGGACGATTTTGTCCATCTGCTAAACCCTTGTCCCTTTAAGACTTTTAAAAAGTCTGCTTTTGTTTTGTCCCAGGGGAGATGGCTGTGGGGACCCACTTGCAGTCTCTGTCTTGGATTCTACTTTACCATTTCTCTAATATCCAGTACACCATGCAATGTGTGCCTGTGCTCCCAGTGTAGATTACTAGGGCTGGTTATTAGTAGTCCTGTGCTTCCACTTCCTCCCCACTCTGATTCTTTTCCTCCCGCCAGTGAGCTGGGGTGAGGGGAGTGCTTGGGTCCCTCTGGATCACCGCTTTTTATCTTACCTTTTTTGTGAGATGCTGAGTTCTTGCAGATGTACATGTAGCCTGGCTGTTGTACTGTATCTTCTGATCTCTCTTTTAGTAGTTGTATTTTAAAATATATATATGGTTTTTGGAGGAGATTTCCATCGCCTTACTCATGCCGCTATCTTCAGCCCCTTTCTCTGTTTCCATATATTTTAATGAGCACAGGGTTGTTACTTAAAGGAAACAAAATCAAGTGGTTCTATATTTGGCTGCTGTTCTCCTAGTGACAAAGTAGCCAAAATTGCTGAAAGTTGAGTTTTAGGGACAATTTATCGGTTTTTGATAGAAGCCAAAACACAAATTGGGTGCTAATTGGAATGTTGAGGGAACATTGTGGATAGGAATCAGTTTTAACGAAAGGGTGCAGTCAGTAAACCAGGAGTTTGTAATCTTGTGCAATCTGAGGCTGCTCCTGGGTCACAGCCTTCCTTGAGCTCTCCCATTCTGCACTCAATGAATGATATGTCCATTCGAAACATGCTATAAAAACATAGATAATACAGATTCGGGGAAAATAATCAAGAAGGATTTGTCTCTTCAGGCAAATTCCTTTCCACTTGATAAACACTGAATATACATTGTAAAATTAAGATAATTGTAGGAGCCTCTTAGAGGTAGAGGGAAAGAGAAAAGCCATTTTTGGTAAGTTGTTAAGAAATGTGAATCAGGAAATTTCAGTAATAAGTTTCTTACCTATGAAATGTTGTCATATTTGCTTGAAAATGTTCTGATCTGGCAAGTTTGAACCTTTCAACACAGATATTGTTTTGAATGTTAGTAGAAAGGAGTGCAGGTCCATTAAGTTCCTCATCTAAGTCTTGAGGCTGAATCTCAGTTCCTGTCTAGGGGCCAGTACATCATAATGTGAGTTGGCATTTTCTCAGTTTGTCCTTTTCTCACTTTGAGGTCATTTTGTAGTAAGATTGTGCCCTATACCTTAACCCATTAGACAGACCCATAAACTAAATTCTGTGCATCTTATGGAAAAGCTAACTTTACTCCAAGGTTTTAGTGGATTTAGGTAAAATTGCAATATTTCCAGAATCTCACCTGGCCTTAAGAGTGAGCACGCACCTTGGTCTAGTGGGGTCTTTTTGCAGCCAGGTCACAGGAGACACTGGCTAGCCGAAATAGATGACTGATTGTAAGCAATAAATAGGTTTCTCCCCCTTTATTTCTCCCTTTGAGTGATTTCAGCTTCAAAGGTTATTTGCCTTGGGCTGGGAACATATTTTCCCCCCAGAGATACAGTGAAGGATGTTAAAAATGGTCATTGCTTATTTGGGCTCAGAACCAGTTTGGATTGTTGGTTTTATGTCTTAAGCTAGACAGTAATCAAATACAAAGGCAGACTTCAGGGAAGAAATCTGGGATCATGGAAAGAACATGGGCTTTAGGATAAGACAGACCTGTGTTCTAATCTTTGCTCTGCCACTTACTAATTATGCCATCATTGTTGGTTATATAACCTAGCTGAGCCCCAGTTTCCTTATTTGTGAAACTGGGTTAACATATTATGGGTTAACACAAGCAAAGCATATGTAGTAGGCATTTAAAACACATGAGAGTTCTCTTAGGGTCTAGTTCTTTTGGTTTTCTCATGTTCAGCCCATATAAACTGGAATAATGAAATAAAACACTGGTTGTGAATGAAGGAATGAAGGCCCAGAGTCCAGAATTAGTGTGGACCCGTCAGTATAACTGTGAGCTGGACCATCTGTACATATTAATTACAGTTCTGGGCTCTGACTGCTGGAGTGCTGGGGTTGGAATAAAGCCATTTGGTGAGAATGAAACACAGAGGTACTAACTCATTAGTAATCTTCTTAGACAGTCAAGCCATTCACATCACTGTTTTTGTCTCTTTAGGTTCATGGGGTTAATGACATTTTTAAAAAATGAGTTTTCAAGTGCTTGATGATTTCAGCTAGGCTGGATATGTACTCTGCTCTACCTTTGACCTGATGAAACTATAAAATGCAGAAATATAACAGTGATTTAATACTAACTCCCTCAGAGAAATTTTCTGACAACCACCCCCACACCTACCCACCCCCACACACTTTATTTAATTTGGAAAAACAATTTCATTTCCAATCTCAGATAAGTGCTTTTAAATGTAAACTTTATTACTCATTCCATTTCTACCGAACACTGAGTTCCAGAGAAAGTGTTCAGAGATGGTAAAATCTATGTGATTTGAGGGAGAAATATGCCTATAATGACAGATATGGGAAGGAGTACTCCCAGATGGGAGACAAGGGATTCTTTTCCTTTCATAACTTGAAGGATAAGATGCAGACCCAATTTCTAGCTATTGCAGGTTAGGAGACTAACAACTGCATGGGATGCTGTACTTCTCTTTCCTTCCTCCCCTGAAAGTATTGGCATGGGACCTGGGAAGCCACCTCTGTGTTGACTCTCACTACCGGCTACCAAGTTGCAAGCAGGTAGCCCTATTGTGTTGCTGTTCCCCATCCATTTAGGGAGTGCTCTGGGGCCTCAGAGGAGGATTATGGCAGAAGACCTGAATGAACACAGAAAGATTCTGTTTGTGGAAGACTTTGGGTCATATGTAAAATTCATTTAACTCTTGATTTAAATTGTAAGAAAACCAATAAGGGGTCAGTAAGGGCTTTTAGAGAGCAGGTTGTGACTTACTGTGAAGGTATGATTCATTTCCACAATGGCACAGGTATGTCAGAGTGGATGAACTTTTAATTCCAGTATGAACTGATTGTTCCAACAGAAATTCTCTGGGTACAGAGCAAGAGAGCCTCAGGGAAAGGATTTAGGACTGAAAAAGAAACCCTCATATGCTATTTTATCCTCTTTGTTTTTATAGTTATGTCACATTAACTTTAATGAGGCAAAAATGTCTATCAAGCTTTAGAAGTATATGAGAAATTTTAAGAGAATGATTATAGATTCAATTCAGAAAAGATATTCTGGATAGTCAGTTAAATCTTTTTTCTTCTTATTAAGGCTAACTTTTTAAAAATAGGAGCTTTTTATATTTTGTGCTATGTGACATAACCTAAAAAAACTTAGAAAATCCTGTGATAAAATTTTTAAGTGAAGTGTTTTGAAAGGTAAAAAAGAATATGATGTGAGAAATCTTTTGACAGAAAGATGACAAGCAGGTAGACAGAAATGACTTATGCATGCTAGTTGAAGAAAAAAACTACCCCCCAAAATGATACATCATATAACAATGGCCTGGGATGAATCATTTTCTTTTTATTTCTTAGATAAAATCTATTTAATGGTTTTAACATTTACCCATTAATTTTTTTCTTCTGTTTGAAGTGTAATTCAAAACTCTGTATCAGTCCTCTGTAGGTTAAGGCAGGTATTTATTTTAAAATGAAAAAGGATTACAGGTTTTCAACACCAGTCATAACATAGAAGAGATGTCTAGTTGGAGACTTTCTGGGGAAATGTTTTTGTGTGCCATGACTCCTCTTGATGAAGGCTTGTAATGATGATAAACCTCTATTCCTACTGGGGAAGGAAAGCATTTCAGAACAAATGTAAAAATTTTCATTCTGGTAAAAGCAGCCAGTTCTGTAATTTAATTTAATTCTAAGCCAATGTCTGGATTTCAAGGGGAAGGTGAAAAAAATCTCCATGGTGTTAAGTAAATTGGTTTTATGGTTTGCCTGTAGGGGGATGAAAGGAACTTTCCCCCTGAGGGAAGATTTAGATTACCTTTCTTATTTCCTGATTTCCCTGAGTTTATGACAATAGAGAATGGCATAAAAAGGAGCAGATGGTTCAACTCTTCATTGACTGTTACGGTACCAGGACTGCATATTTAACAAAAGTTCTCCATAGACAATATTTATCTGTCATGATATTGCTCACTGAATTATATTATTCAAATATACATTTTTGCTAAGATACCTAGTGTCTTTCCATGATTGCAGAGGACTTTGAACACCAAGTTTGTGCTGGACCACAGCACTTTTTTTTTTTTCTGGAGTTTTAAGTTTATAGAGCCTTGACTCTGGACAATGGGACTTACGATTAAAATCTGTTCAGGGGTCACAGAGTGTTAGGCTTATTAAATCACCACGGCCTGTTATATGGAAAAAGTTTGATATCTTGAGAACTTTTAAGTTATCCCCAAATAACAAAAGTCAGTGACCTCAGAACAATTCCCATGTTCTCCCAGTGAAGAGAGACTCTTTACAACCACTACCATTTATTGACAGGGTACCCACTATTAGGCATTCTAATAGGCTTAATTTGTTTACATTGTCTAGAGAGAAGAAAACAAGAGGCTCAGAAAGTTTTAAGAATTTGCCCGAAGTCATGCAGTAGAGTCAGGATTGAACCCAGGTCAACAGTTTTCAAAATCTCATGATTTTTACTACATCACATTGCTTTCCAAACTGAGAGGAAATATAATGGTTAAGTTCAGTTATTCCAAACACCCCAAACAATAGGGACTTGAAGTTTATTTCTTCTTTTTGTCATAGTCCAGATTTATATACTAAGATCTGTATGGCAGCTCCATGATATGGGGGACTCAGGCTCCTTCTCTCAGGTTGTTCTGCCATTGCTGGATTATGCTGCTCTGCCTGTGTGGCCCAAGAGCATTCATGACTCCATCTGCCTTCAGCCTGTGGAAATGGGGCAGGGGATGGAGGAGGAAAGGGCATGCTGTTTCTCCTCAAGGGCATAATAGCTTTTAGGCATATGTCATGGACTTGAATGTGCCCTGTGATCATGCCTAATTGAAAAGGAAGAAGGAATATGAAGTTTTATTTTGAATGGCTGTAACTCTGGGGAGGGGAAATCCCAGGGCAAAATACCTTTGAAACCAAAATCAAAGGGAGAAATAAAGTTTAAAATCCATTTATTGGTTATCCTGCGTCTCTCTCTCTCCTGCAGTGGCAGAAGCAAGCGCATCCTCCCACCAGCCTCTACAGTCCAGATAAGCCCTCACTGGCCCTTATAATTACCCATTGATATGGAGATGAATTACTTCACCCCTTGGAAACACCTGTTGATATGGAGATGCACTAAAGCCAGGAGAGAGATTCTGGAAATACTGCAATTTTACCCAGAGTGGTCACAATACTAGATAAAACTAGGAGAGTCTGTTGTTATGGAAAAAGGGAAGAAAAATTATTGTAAATAAATTAGGGACCATCACAGGGACTTTTCCTATAATGCAGCCGACCTATATGATTTTAGTGAAGATTCTAAGTGCCACAGAGACTATACCATCACCCAAGGTTATATACAAGTTGGTAGTGCAGCAAATCTAGAAACTAGTTCTCCTGGCTTCCAGGTCTGTGCTTTTTCTACCATTTCAAATTGGATCTAGAGCTTCACTGCTGCTGGTAGGAAAAAAAAAAAAAACCAGATCGGACCTCCTCTGTTGTCTGAATTATGTCCATTAGCATAAAATATTCCCATTATACCCCAAAGATGCTTTGTGCCCTTCATCCATAAGTTAATTTGAAAAATCCACAAATCTCTGTATATATTTGTACTTTGAATGAAGTTTTTTTTGAAAGGGGGTTTTAAAATGCATTTCTACATAGCTGTAGTAATGTAGTATGTAGGAATTTATTGAAATTTTCTAATAAACAGAGAGAGAAAATAAGTTGTAGAATTTATTACACTGTGCGTTTCCCTTGGATTGCCTGACAGATCTTTGGAATTTAATTTTAATTAAAAAATATGGTGCACCACAGCCTACTAATCTATAACCTCACACTACCATGCAATTTTTGGAAAGCAATATAAAATTGAAATCATTCATGGGTGTTGAAAATGTTTATGTGTTTAGCCCATGGGCCAATTCACAATTTAATTCTGATTCTTTAAAGACCTACGGTCTGTGAGCACACTGGTTAAGAAAAAACATTATTGTTGTGACACTTCATCAGCTTAGTGCAAAGCTGTACCCCTCCGCCACCCCAAAGGACTGGTTGAACAGACAATAAACTGTGCAGGCAGACTAAGCAAAAACCAAAACCAAAGTGGGATCGGGGCTAACTGTTTCAGTCACCACTGTCAGCTCTTCACTAGCGTTTCCATTCACTGAGCCTTCCCTTGTTTGGTCTTGCCTGAATGCCTTGTGTAAATGTTCATCAGTACCAATAATCATATTTCCTGTGTATACTGTGCTTTATGCCTTATAAAGTGCTTTCCTTGGTGAGATGTAATTTCATCTGAAAAACAATCCAGTGAGATAGATGAGGGAGCAATAATTCCCATTTGTACAGATAAGCAAATCAGTCATAAGAGAAATTATTATGAGGTGTTGATTTTTGCAAAAGTATCAAAAGGGAGAGTTGTATTTGACTATGAATTTAATGCATGCATCTTGGGACAAGGTGTTTCATATATACAAATGTGGTTTCTGGCGTGGGGAAGGTAGCAAAGCTGGAGTCAACCCATGACTTTGTCTGTGAGAATGGAAACAATATATAGGCTAGTAGTCGCATGCTTTACATAGCTAAAGTTTTGGTTCTGTGTGTGAGTTCTGTTTTTTTTTATGTGAATTTTAATTCTGGAGGCTGGATTATCCATGCTATTTTCCTGTTCTATTCTTTACTTCTGTGAGCATCTTTTGCTGCACCCAGCATCCCAGCTGTCCTGCTGTGTTTCTTGTTGGTACTTTGTCTCCATAGTCTTTATTACTTGCCCCATTTTCTGCATGGTTTCAGAGCCCGACTGTGCCATCCTGTCTCCTCTTTGAAAATCTTCCCATGATTGGGGACATTAGATGTAAATATAGATACAGGCAGATGTACACACAGGCACAGGCCTAGACATAGACATCTGGATGCTTGATTCCCTATTATTTTCACTGGGAGGTCACAGTCTTTATGGTCATGTGGACCATACAAGATTTTCCCCTTGTGATGTGCTAAAGAAGAGGAAATTTGTCTTTTTTTGTGGGTCCATTTACTTTGACCACTCAGGAGGTCAGATGTAGCCAGATCAGAGGAACTGACAAAATATTATTTCAAACACCGTGAGGATTAATTTGCTAATATGTTGACTTCTCAGTGACTGTTACTGAAACTGCTCTAACATTTTTGTTTCTGATATTTTTCCAAACAATGTGTGCATGGACTTCAGCTTTGCTTTGGATCTTCTTGGGCCTCTTTGGCATGATATCTCAAAACTCTCCAAGTTTGGTTTGCTACCAGCTATAAGGCTCAAGAAGTGTATTGAGTTGTAGCTGTAGGCCTGGACTGCATTATTCATCTTCTGGGCTCTCTCTCTACCATTTTCTCCATGCTTACATCTTTTCAAACAAGGATTAGAGGACAAAACCAATTTTTTATCTCTGTAGGCCAAGAATGTCCATGGTACAGAAAATTATAGGTCTTCCCCTCACTGAGCGCTTTGTGGCTGGCTGGAGTTCAGTCTTGATGGAGGGTCTTCCATTTCCTCAAACTCTGAGAATCTTAGCGGGGACTTCAATGTTTCCCCAGTTAAGGTTCCAGGTGGCCTGAAACAGCCCAGGAATTAGCTGGTGACTTCATTCATCAACCCTTGGGATAGCAGTCCACCTGCTGCTCTCTACTTTTCCATAGTGGGTGCTGGAAGACCTGCGTCTGGCTCCTAAGGAGGCTTCCCAGGTAAGAGCTGAGTTTATGAAATTGGCACTTCTGGTATGGCTTTCATTGTGGAAACATTAAAAGCCATTGCAAAAGCAAAGATGAAATATCTCAGGATAGCTGGGAACTTTTATTACCATCTTCTTCAAACCACCTCCAAAGAATGACCATGGGTTCAAGTCATAGACTGTGAATATTTTTTTGTGTGCTTAAGTATATCTGGATATTTAAAAAATATACCTATTTTTTTTCTGAGGATTCAATTTTCTGGTTTTGTTTTGAATTTGCTAGAGAACGAGTCTGTTACTGCAGTCTGTTCCTTCAATAAATGTAATTTGTTGATAATTTGTGGAATGAGGCAAAGAGATTATTGGAAGTTTTTCTTTACAGTCAGGTATTTTAAGATTTTTTTTCTAAATAGTGAATAAAATTGTTAGGAATTTAGAAAGGTAAAACTGAACATTTCATCATTGTGTCAGTGTGACCTGAGTACACATTAAGGGCTACTTGTGTTGGGCTCTTCCTTACAAACAAACACAGAAACAAAATTTCAGCAAGAATTTTTATGTGCTGGTATTATAACAAAAGAATCCCTAAAATAGCTTATACTGTCTCCATATTGTACCAGAAAGTCATAAATACAGGGCTTTGCAATAAAAGGCAACCTAATTCTACCTTTTATTGTTTTGTAAATGTATGGTCAGAGTGGAAAATATTATAGAATTATTGCACATCTCTTTAAATTTAATTCAATTTTTTCCCTTTATTTCTCAGAATCTGTCTTATCTGATCTAGTCTATTACTAATCTCGCCAGAAACTTTGCAGAGGGCCACCTAACAGTAGTGCACTATTTATTTGTAATGATGCTAATTAAGCTCAAGAAAAAGCTAGATTGAGACTCAGGAAGCTTGCCTTGAAATCTGATTTTAGGGAAATCACATAATTCATCTCAGTTTTTGTTTCCTCACTCATAAAACAAAGGGCTTGAATATAAATGCACAAGCCAAATTCTTTTCCTCAAAGTGTGGATAGGGAAAGGTGCATTTAAAATGTGATTCAGGCCTTACCACCTGCATTTAAAAGAGAGGGACAGAATGTGTACAAGAGAAAGGCTGGCTCTGAGGCCAATAATTCTGAGACTTCAGTGTGCCCCAAATCTGCTCCCTTGGAACTTATTAAAAATTACATACTTCTGACCCATTAACAGAGATTTGATTCATGAGGTTTAGGGTGAGGATTGGTAATCTACTTGTTCAGCAAGTATTCATATGGGTCTGATACAGATGATCCTGGGACCAAGCTTCAAGAGCTGCTGCCTTAAAGGATACATGGCTATGGATGAAACAGATAAGCACCCAGAAGCTATCAAATGATAAGATCTTTTCCCACAAGTTTCCAGAAGCTCAGCAGAATTTGAGCTTAGTGATTGGTTGAATTTCTGCTGGGTGTGCTTTTAGATGAAGTTTAGTCTCTGGTGGAGGGTACAGCCTGAGGGACTATGTTGTATCATCTTGTTCTAGTTAAGGGTGAGTGGTCTGGTGATTCCTTCTAGAAGTCTGGTTCTGTCACTTCTTAGCATGTTACGTGAAGCAAGCTATCTTTCCATGGAAGCCTCCTTTGTTTCATCTGTAAAATGAAGGTGATATAATACACTGTTTATAGTGTTGTTGTAATAAAAACAATGCATACAAAGCAATGAGTAAAGCAACTGGAATGTAGTAATGCTCAATAAGTGGTACTATTGTTGAAGGCAACAGGAGAGACAGTTTGACTTAGCAATCAATTTTTAGTACAATTTATCCTTAAATTTCCAATCTCCAGACATTTATTAATTATTTGTTTGCCATGAACAAAGCACTCTGATGTGTGGGGTTGGGTTACATGACAAGAAGAGGTTAATATGAAGATGACCTCAAAGGAATGTACAGGCTGTGTCTAATAGGCTGACATCAACTAAAATAAGAGCATGAAAACTATGGGAAGAAGAGGCAGGAATTCAGCATGGCCCCATTCTGGAAGATTCTAGTCTCAATTACAAGCTAAATCTGATAAACCCTCTCAGGTCTGAATAAACCCTGGTTGTAATATGTATCACAATCTGTCATGATTTTCATTATCAAATGGTTGAATTAGCAAGAAAACATTTTTAAAATAAAATTGAAGAATGAACCTTCTCTTTTTATTTAAGAAATTTATTAACTAAAATTTTCAACAATCATTGCAAATAAGAAAGCAAGACACATTCTTAACAAAGGTAGGCAGTGTTATATATTTTCCTAACTGGTGTGGAGGAAAAGGATTTCTTTGAATTTGGCAAAGCTTTCTTATTGAGTTTTCTCTCGAAGGTCTTCCTAATGAGAGAACATTCCTTTGACAGACTGTTTCATACCTTTTCAAAACATACAAGGAATCACTACCTGGGTTAAAGACACAGACGGTGTAGATAATTCTTCCTGAAAGAAATCATCTCTTTCCTATGTCTTTCAGAAGTACTGGTAGAGGGGGCAGAACATTAAAACAAGGTTAACTAGATCTGAGTTTTATGATGGCTGCAAAAATATGGAACCCAGAGATAAAGAATTCACATTTTATGGTAGAGAGACATACACTGGCTAAAGATGAGGCATGATTACTTGAGTCAGAAACAACGGTCCTCTAGGAGGAAGAAGTGGCATCTGAACCCTCTCTGTTCCCTGATCACTCTGCAGCTCCTGCCTGCTTCATTAGCAATGGGCAAGGTAGTACTTCTAATTAAGAAGTCATTTAAAATGATTTGCAAAGAGCAGGGACATGTCAAGTGTGGAAAGTGCCTCATAGAGAAGCCCTCCAGAGCTAATGATGATGGGACTGACAGCACTTTGGGACCTCAGAATCTTAGGCTGGCAGCTTGAGAGAGCACCTAATTATCACCTGTGGTTCTGTTAGGAATGAAATAAAGGCACCGATATATGGTTTTGGGCCAGGTAATTTTCAGTGGCAAATGCCTTCATGTACTCCAGGAATCCTGCTATTCTAAATAAACTCATCAATAACAAGGGCAAATTCTATTAACAAAGAATTGAATTACTCAATGGAAATTGCAAGGAAAAAGAGCTCAGAAAGCAAAGGAAGTTGCTGGATTTCTGCATAGTCATGTAAACCCATAGCAGGTGCTCTCTCAGGTCAACTCGGATCTCTCTGTTCCGGCTTGTTAAAGGATTTACGCTGGGAGGTATAATGAATGTACTGGCTTTCATTGATAAAGAGGGTGACAGTGGCCTATCACTTCAGAGTAGTCTCACTGAAAGAACGTGAGTCAGAGGAACCAATGCTCAAAATTTTAATTTGCCACTCATTAAATGAATGATATTGATTCTTCTTTTAAATTGATTTCAACCTCAGCTCCAACTCTGTGATGGAAATATTCTCATTTCACAGAGCTATTTGAGGATTGGTTATAATATGGTAGGTACTAACTAAAGAATTGTAGCCATTATTTTGGCTGCACTGAGGTTCCCCAGGTTAAGCTAATTGTAGCACTCTGTCCAGCCATGGGGATTTCTTCACTCAAAAAAAATTTTTTTGAGTGCTTATTATATGCTAGACTCTGCAGTTTCTCGGTAGTTTGGTCATAAACATATATATGTACTACTTTTTCCTCTGGGTGAGGATCTACAAACATGAAAATGAAGATGCTGTAAATTTTTAATATTTAGTCCAAGAAGACATTGTTTTGTAGAATCAGTGGAATTGGTAAAATTTTTCAAAAATGGCATATATTACCATGTTTTGATGCTACTATAACTCATGAACACAAATGACTCTTGGAAAGGTGGAAATGACTTTCATCTTCAAGAATAAACCTCTGTTAACTTTGAGGATATTGATCTGAATATGCCATGGGTTCTGAAGGAGTTCTCCAAGATGAATGCTTAAATTGGTGTGGTATAATGAGCTATAAGAAATATGTATTTGGTCATTCAGATGACCAAACATGTATATTTCAGGTATATTTGGTCTTCACAGTTTCTGAAAACACCTCAGAGCCTTAAAGGTGAAATGGGTGTCTTGTCATGTTAATAAGACTTTTGGACCCCACCTAAGGGTGAGGACTGGAGGTTGAATCAGCCAATGGCCAATGATTAAGTCACTCATGACTATGCAATGAAGCCCTCACAGACACCCCTGAGAAGAGCACATCTCCATTTTGTATCCTGCTTGTCTATCGGGGAGATCTTCCATGCTTGGGGAACCAGAAACCTTCCAATGTCTACGGAGCCAGGCCCCAGCTCCATGAGGACAGAAGCTCCTTAATTTGGGACTTTGCCCTACGAATCTCTTCATCTGGCTATTGACTTGTATTCTTTACAGTATCCTTTATTAAGTTGATAAATATAAGTGTTTTCCAAGGTTCTGTTAACCACTCTAGCAAATTAATCAAACCTAAGCCAGAGGCAGAAATCATTGGAACCTCCAATCTGTAGCCAGTTGGTCAGAAGCACAGGGAACAGAACAGACTGGCTTCTTGATTGGTGGGTGGAGGGCAGTTCTGTAGGATGAAACCCTTAACCTGGGGAACCTGGTGAAGCCTTGGGGCAGAATTGTGTTGAGTTCTTCTACTCTCTGCTGGTGTCAGAGAATTGCTTGGTGTTGTGCATGGAAGAGTCCCCTCCCACCTCCCTCCTCTCTACCAAACACACACACACACACACACACACACACACACACACACACGAGTTGTGTCTGGGAACCTGAAAGGAGTTGGTGTGGAACTCAACCGGGTTAATCATGAGCGTCTGGTTAAAATAATACAGTACTCTACTTGCTTTTTTGAGCAAAAACTTTATTTGGCTTTCTATAATCTGTGTTTTCTTTAAAAACTCAGCCTCAAAACAGCTCACACCATTAGCAGAATTATTAGAGGCAGAGCTTTAATTTGATTTTTATCTTAGTGGGAGGACTTGAGAAGTAGGATGACTGTGGACTAAATATAAACATGCCTATTAATAGCACTTTAGGACTTTGCTACTTTTCCTGGCCAACTGCAAGATTACGTTATATTCTGCTTTAGTTTCCTCATTGATAATTGGGAAATGAGGATCTTGTACTTATTAGCATTTGTATTACCTGTGTTTTAATCTTACATAGGTGACACTCTGCAGTGTTTTTCTAATTCAGTCGCAGCAGAATCGTCTGGGGCTTGTTAACAGATCTCTGGGTCCCACCCTCCAGCATTTCTGATTGATTAGGTGTGGGGTGAGGCCATAGAACAAGCATTCTGAGTATATGTCAAGGTGGTGCTGTTTCTGCTGGGCTGGAGACCATACACAATCACTGGGTAAGAATAATCCAGTCTAGATTTTATTGGCACTACAATTAACCTAGTCCAAGCTAGTCCTTGCGTAGTATACATGACGGCAAAATGCTCTCCTGTACAGCCTTATGCTTACCTCCCAGTAACCCTGGGAGGTAAGCATTACTGGAACTGATAGATGAGAACACTACTGTGACCATTTCAGGTTTTTCTTTCCTAATAGGCTGTGAGTTCTTTGAGGCCAGATTCCGTATCGTGCTCAATTTTGTATCCTCAACTCATAGCAGGGATGTTTGTAAAATGAATAGTGGAATTTGCTCGAGTTACATAGGGAGTTTGTGGTAGAACCCGTTTTGAACCTGGACTCCTTAAGTCTCCATCTAGTGCTTTTCTACTCTTGGGTATACAAGTCAAAAAGCAAATTTGCTCTCATACTTGAGAAAAGGCAATAGTTTTTCTGTTGTATCCTAAATCCTGGGCTTAAAAACCTACCTGGCCAAGGTGATGAAATTTTGTTTTGAACTATGCTGTTAACCACTGAAATACAACAGACCAGCCGCATCCACACAGTTAATCTTTTTTTTTTTCTCATCACGACTGCCTTACCAAAGGCAGGCAGTCTTCACCTGGGACAGTAGTTCAGGACAGTGAAAACGATTGTGTAAACCAAAACCTTAAGGAGTGATCTTAAGAATCAATGGGAAAGTTATATGACTGTTGTGTCAACACATTAAAGATTCTCTTAACTGTTGCTTATAAATGTATAGGGAAATGAAAAAATAATCTAATATTCATTTAATACACAGCAGCTAAAACTTTAGAAGTATTGAGAATTACTCAATTCAGAATTGTTTTATTTTTAAAGAAAGAAAACAATTTGAGCTCTACTGGCTTTCTCATATAACTTGCAATCTGGGGCCTATGTCTTTTCTATGTCTTAGAAAATGGTCATACTCCTTTCTAAGTCTGGATCAATTTCAAACTTTTTATCCTTTGTACTTTCAACATTGTCAAATATCTGAGAGTTCTTTTACTGTGAAGTTTTTGCTGGCGTCACTTCCTCTGGGACGTCTTCCTTCCATCCAACCGTTTTCCCTGTTTATACTGATAAATTCTCCTTCATTAAGTTTTCTGGCTGCATAGCTAGAGTCTCTCGAATGGTAGCAGTGTCAGCATTCCCATAGTCAGCGTTTTCTCCTGTATCTCTTTGGAATCTAGTGTAGATTTCACAAAAACATCTTTATCTGAGCTACACTTTCACTAGATAACATTACTTAATTCATGCTGACTTACAGGACAATGAAACCAGCCTTTACTGTCAGGAAAAGGGCCTTTTTCAGTCTCCTAACAATGATAAGTTTTGTTTCAATGTGGCACCTAACCTCAGCGCTTTGGGCTTGAATGCTAGTCAGAGTGACTGGGATTTGTTTTTGATTAAAGACTTCTGAGTAGAAGTAAATGCCTCATTTCAACCACAGACCCCTTTCTGATCCTAATTCAGTTTAACTAACAGATGTTGAAGAGACTGTCTTATTTTAATATTCACTGGACTTTTTCAATATGGTTTAATACTGTCTTGCAGCCTAGATCTTGTTCCTTTATCCACATTTTCTAATCACCTACGATTTTACTTCACTTTTTGTTGCTTTCATCTTTGTAAGTTCTTTTAATTATCTGTTTTTGTGAAGTATTGTGTGGGTTTATCACTTGTCAACAAGGAGGCTACACAACCATACGCTTTACCGTCTGTGTGTGAACTGAGAGATGTGGCTTGATGACTAGCTGACAGACTGTGAAAGAGGGATCTAGTCGGTCATCGATCATGATGAGCAGTGTTTTGTATGTAGTGTTTGTGGACTGAAGAGCTAGCAGTGAAATTTGTACTTCTGTGATTACTATACTCACAGTTAATATACCATGTTTGAAACTTGAACCATGTTACTGGGACATTAATATTATTTAAGTAAACCATGGTAAATAAATTTCATACACATTGGAACTGTGCAACCTGAAAGCTGTCTGAAATAGAAAAAGCTTTTCTGCATATTGGGTGGAAAAATATTTATATAACTTCAAACTATAAAAAAGTGCTCCCAAATATTTTCTAAGTTTTTTAGAGAAATGATTTTCTTTTGCCTCCAGACAGACTGATTAAATTAAGAAAAGCTGATATACATATTCTAATATAATTTAAATAAATAATGTTTTACAGGGAAAGATTGAGAAAGAGAGCTCTATAAATGTTGTTTTTAAAAAATACAATATAACTTAAATCAACCTGCTGAGATCATTTAACAGTTGGATGGAATATACAAGATTTGACCATTTGCTCTAACATTCTTCCCGAGATTTCCTCTTAATGAGGATTCCAGCAGTATAAATAAAATGGACGAAGTGCTCAGCCAGACGAGGTGAGCTAGGCTCTCTGAAGGAGGAGGATTTTAGACTGGTCTACAAGATCATTTGTTGAAATCCCTGAGTTTTCATTTTTTTCTATGCAAGGATTTTATTCACTGTGCTATTCACTGCTGTGATGGAGTAGCTGGAGAGGTTTTGGGCACTTACTCATTCACTGTGTAGAACAGTGCTTGGCACATAGTGGGCATTCCATAAACACATTTAATTGAGCCTATACTGGGAATGCAAAGATAATTTAAGACACTACCCTTATGGGAACAGAATGGAACTCCCTGTACCATGACTTTGTGCTGAATCTCCAGTATTGTGCAACACTAATACTATTGGAATTTCTAATTTATTTAGCATCTGCAGTGTACCAGCAACTCCATTAGACCTTTGCTGACATGATTTCTGTAGTTACCTGAAGCTGAGATTGGAGATAGAGGTTTTGCATTCAAGGTGGTTCAATCACACATCTGGCAAGCTTTGCTGGCTATTGGATAAGGGCCTGTGTTCTTCTCTGCCAGCCCTCTTCATGGGCTATTTGAGTGGCCTTACAATATGGAAGCTGGCTGCCCTTGGAGAGGGTGACCCAAGAGGTCAGGACAGCAGCTGCCATGCTCATTATGCTTAGCATTGAAGCCACACATTGCCGCTCCCTCAGCGTTCTTTTGGTCATGCAGGGCTAGCCATGATTCCATGTGAGAGGGCACTACACAAGGGTATCAGTACCAGTAGGTGTTTATGAGATATAAATTATTATCATCCCACTTTATAGATGAGTAAACTGGCACAGCTAGTAAGTGGTAGAACTGAGATTTGAATGCAGGCATTCTGGTTCCCTCCTCTTAACCACCATACTATCAGGTAAATTATATCTTAACATTGGCTGTCATTATTGCATATTGTTGCCACTTATGCTGGGTATTTATGAGCTGCTTGTTCTATTTTACTTGTCTATTTGTTATACCTATAACAGCAGTACCACACTGTTTTTATTACTATAGCTTTATAACTTTTTATATCTGGGATGATTCCTTCACTTCATTCTTCTACTTTATGAGATCTTTAGCTATTCTTGGATCACTGTACTTCTATATACATTTTAGAGTAGTCTATAATAGGCCATGAAGAACCCTGCTGGTGCTTTGATTGGAATTAAACTAAACCTATAGATCAGTTTGAGAGGAAATGATGTCTTTAATGTATCTTGTCTTCCTATCCTCAAACACCGGATTTCAGAGTATATATATATGTCCGTTGGCCTGCTCTCGCTTTTCACAGATCTGGTGGATTTCCTGTTGGTTCACTCAGGACAGTACTTGGCTAGTTTAGCTTTCTTTTTGTGGTAGTCACTTCATCTTGGAAGAAATTGTTTGCCACTTCAGTCTTTCACTTGTCCTAGTTTCCCAGTTTAGAAAGAAGTGTTGCCCTGTTTGTATTTTGTCACATGGTAACCTGTAATTCTTGGAAAATTCCTGTCATTCTTTTCTATTTTTATAGCTCTTCACATCCTGAAAATACTTTGAGAGCACTTCAGCTTCCTGCTTATTGGATGTGCCAATTCTGAGGCCTCTTCTCACCTCTCCAGATTTTTGGGGGTTTTAAATATGTTTTGTCATATCTGCCTAAAGGAAGAGTTGGGTGGCGGTTAGGGGAAGGGAGAGGTATATTGAGAAGGGTTGGACATATGGGTAAGGAGGTAACAAAAGCTGTTTGGTTGATGGGCTCTAAGCCAGTGACAGCTTCCAGGAAAGTTCATTTGGGCACATAGTCCGGGTGTCTTTTATCCTTGGAGCTCACACCTCTCACTCCTCATCTCATGCCTCTTCAGGCTCCTAGAGCTCCTGATAACTCAGGGAGAAACAAAGGTTTAACGACAACATAGTTGTTTTGCAATATGAAAGCACATTTCTTTTGTTTCATTTTTAGGTAATGACCTAACTTTGTTCCTTAATCCATCGACTAAATATGATCAGTGAGAATTCTTGTTTATTATGAGATTTAATAAATAAGAAACCCAGCTTTGGAGGAGGGGGGCTAAACCCATAAGGTGACATTAACGAGGTAAGCTCCTAGGTATCATATAGGGCCCTGTAGGGGGTTATTTAGTTAATGGCACCTCAGTGAACTGGAAGAAGCTATTAAGATCTCAGCAAAATCTTTCTGAACCCTTAAATCTGCCTCATTATTTACCATACAGAGGAAGTCCCAGTGAAAGGGGACTGTACACATATGTCTTTAACCTTAATTTTGCAAGGGTTCTGATTTTAACAAGGGTATTTAAAAATACATGTTAATAATGAAATCCAAATGACCTAAGGAGAGTCCTGTGGTGTTCTGACAGCATAGTCACCATGGGCAACTTTTCTTGTGAAACTTCAATTTTCATGCCAGGAAAGGTGCTGAGAACAGTGCTGCCTGAAGTGGAAAGTTCTTGCTGTGTGAAGTGTACCCATTGCTGTTCAATATTCACTGGCATAATAGAAGCACTTGGGGACAAATATTCCCTTGTATGTGTTAATCCTCATTTAAAGCCAAACCTTTTTCCAAATACTCCATTCTTGATCAAATTGTAGGTGGAAATGCAGCAGTTCTCTAAAAGGGCAGATTCTGTGTATATCTAGAAGTGTTTACTGAGTTTCAGTGGTTTTTCTCAAGAGTAATTCTTTTACCTGTTCAGCCCCTTTCCTCCGGGTAGGTCATGGCCTTAGGTGTACCTCTGTAAGATGCACAGTTCCCAATTTCATGCTTTTGGTTGGATAATTGGCATCAAAACAAACTGGAACTTCAGCGCAGCTTTTTAAGCATGCCTTTCATAAGTTTGTGTGATTGGGAGCTGAGCTGAAGTTCATTCAGGGCAAGTGATACCGAATTTTCAGTTTTGGAACAGAGCCCACAAAGAAAAGGTGTTTAAAATTTTCTATTTGAAAATCTTTTCTCCTCCTTGGATCTAGAGATTCATCTCTAGAGGGTCCTCATGAGGTGAATGAGTTAGGTGTCTAGTGATTCAGTCAGTCTGCCCCACCCTGATGTGATGCAGGCAGGAATGGGGCCAGCCTTATCTCCAGGGCCTGCGGAGGCGCCCGGGGACTACCCTTGGAACCAGAGAGCTAATCCTCGCTCTAAGTTGCGTACTACCCTGGGACATTAAGGACTGGGATGCGGCTGGCTTTCTTCTCTTGGCAAACTCAGCCTCATTCCTTATCTCCTTTTTGTAAGAGATCCCATGATCTGGGGCTGGGCTATCATGGACATAATAGTCATATTCCTCTCTTCCTTACTTCCGAAAGGAGGAGAAAGACAGGAAAAGAAACCCAAGGGCAGAAGGGCCAAGTGTATGATAGCCAGCCTGGTGGAGGAGAATGTGCCCGAGGGCAAGGAGATTTTGTGGGCAATGACAGATCTGCTTTCTGGTGAGGCTGGTCAGTTTAGCTTACCCATGACCTTACGGTCCTCACATGCAGATTTAGGGGCTTAAATTTGGGTCCTTTCTACTCTAAAAGTATATGACATTGTAAACCTTTCATAGGCCTCTCTCAAATGCCCTCTGCAGCCTCGCTACCTCAAATGTCCTGTGTGGACCAGCACAAAGGGCACCCCCCTGGAGCTTGTCAGGAAAGTAGGCTGTCAGGCCCCACCCCAGATGTGCAGAATGAGAATCTACATTTTACCAAGTTTGCTGGCTGATCCGTGTGTCTCTTGCAGTTTCAGAAGCTGCTCTGTGGAAAGTCTGTGTTTACCTTGTTTTAGGTTAAAAAGGAAGAAACAAACACCAACCAACTAATCAATCAAACAGAAGACCTTAGAGATTCATCTATCCCAAGGTCTTTTCTGTATTGTGGGATCTGTGGACTGTAGGAAACGTTTTAAGTGCCCATAAATATTCAGCATGTCCCAGTACTGTTTTCCTCCAGGCAGCCAGAGGCCCTGTGGGAAGGCTGTCAGGGTGAACATCCATCTGCCACCTCAGTGGAAGCATTCAAAGACTGGTCTCTGGTTACGTGGTTCATTTGTCCTCCTCAAAGAGCATTGGATAAACAGAGCCAGGCTCCCGTTCATCACATCTTCCTTTTAGGGCAGATCACATTAGTGAAACACTTTTGTACTTTCTTTCACAGTAGCCCAGTGCAGGAGGCAGGGCAGGCTTGTTGCTTTTATTCTAAGAGGAAAGAGTGAGGTGTCTGAAGGTCACAGCAGCTGAATCATTGACCCTTGGTTGCAAGTTCTCCCTCCAGTTGCTGGGATCCTCCCACCTGGGGACTGCCACACCTTTTTCAGAGAGCACAGACTTCCCAGGGCTGTGTTTTCCTTTCAGGGTCTTAAAAACCTTTACTTGAGGTTTTCTTTTCCTTTGTGTCTATTTTATAAGATCTGAGACCCAGAGAATATGAAGACCAATATTGGAACATGGGCTCCTGGAAATCCCAGACATTTGAGCAGCTCTGCTGGGCCACAGGACCTCCCTGTTTACAGCTGATAATGCACCTGGGGAGCGGGACTGCTCAGGGCTGCGGGACCTTGGCTGGTGTTCCCTGGGGATCCCCACCCAGCTTAGCTACCCGAGATCACCTCACAGCTTCAGAGCTAGTGGTGAGGACGCTGCTCGCTTTTTCCCTTTCAACTTGTTTTTCTTTATTTTTTTTCATTTTAGGATATGTGATGCCCTCCCACACATGGTTCTTTCCCAAGTCCACATATTTTACTTAAGTTTTAAGAAACTAGAATGAGTATCTTGCTACCCACTTGTCAGGCTGTGAATACATTTTTAGGTCCAGTTCTTCCTTCCATATAGGATTCTGTACGCGGGTCTACATTTTCTTTTGCACCGAGAGGAGGAGCATGCTGAGATGGCACCTAATCCTATGTGTGCAGGACTGTGGCTTAGCGTTCAGTTCTGCTCTTTAGGACTGTATTGTTTGTCGGGCAGAGTAGCTGGAAGTTGGTCAGTTAAAGTGTCCCATTGGCAAGATGTCGGAAGTGAATCATTAGCAGGTTTGCTGATCTTTTGAACTGCACTCCCTCTAAAAGCTGATTAGAATGCTATTTTTGGTCTGCTTTGCCTTCATTTAGGCATATATTTCATGCTTCCCAAATTATGATAATTTGGCATGTCCAGCTAATGAATCTGTCAACATGTTGGAGCAGAGTTGAAGTTGGAAGGTTATGTCAAGTTTTTGTGGTTGTAAAAAATAATAGATTCTGTTTCAGTCAGTATGAGAGCCAGTGGCTGCGGTGAGGGGCCTTCCCAGGGAAAGCTCATGAGATGCCTGTGATACATCAAGGGGACTACTGCAATCAGAATCACTGAATGATCTTGGGGACTTGATTTTGTGGTGATATTATCTGTGATCCATAGGTGCTTCTCTGAATGAAAGGTAGACTCTCTATGGCATCTCTGTATTATTCTTCCTCAAGACCCGTGTGGGCAAAGACAGGAAATTTTTGTTGTTACTCTTATTGCCTGTATAGCCTTGAGTTTTAGCAATTTGTGAACAACATAGTTTATTTACCTGGCTCGAAGAGATAGATTCAGTACTCTGGACACCTGGCATTCTGGAAAGGCTTCCTGACTAATGATGTAGTTTGCTTCTGGGGTCCAGTTTGGAAAGGGGTTTGTTATCATGGGCATGCTATCTAAAATTATTAGGTGTTAATAAAAATTCCGGGAAGCTAAGCCACTTTGGGACATCATATGAAACAATGGGTAGAGAAAAGTGTTCTTTATAGAATCCATAGATGAATTCATTTTAAATAAGTTCTGGCAATAGGTTGAAATAGGATGAACCGGTAAAACAGTGAATTCTCCTTATCTTTTTCCAAGGTCAAGAACTGGTATATTGAGAGAGAGTGAGAATAAGGGGAAATATTATTCTTAGGCAAACGTTTTTTGTGGTATTTTTTCATTTTTTCCCCGTGATGGTCTCTAGCTATCAGCTAGGAAACTCTACATACTTTGGAGCTGGTGTTATCACTCCTTTGCAGTTAAGGTAAAATCCAGATTCCGTAATATGGCCTGCAAGACTCAATGTGATGAAATTTTCTTACTTTGCAGTCTATTCTTACACATTTTTATCTGCTTGCCTACTCACTCCTTTCTGTGCTGGACTTTTATCCACTCCTTGAATGGCACCAAAGCCATGGGACCTGCTGAACAAAGGCAGTTCAGGACAAACACCACTTTTTCAGAAAGTGTTCTCCAGTTTCCCAATCAGAGTTAGTCTCTCTTTTACACTATTTCAAGCATCCTAATCTTCCTTATAGAACTTACCAGAACATGTATATTTGTATAATTGTTCTTATTTCAAGATGAGCTAAAAAGAGAACTTTTGTGTGTGGTCATATCCTCTGTGGAGAGCTTGAACACTGGGCGTTCACTCTCGGGAAGCATGGGAAGGCATCTCTTGGGAAGCAGCAAACACAGTCGGCTGCCCGGAGCGTGCTGCGGAGTGCTGCATTAAGCTGCTCTCTGGATTCAACCCTCAGCCTGCCTGGAATAAAGCAGGGCCAATTCTGTCTCACAAAACTATTGTGGGAATGTAATTGGATAAGATGCTCAAGTGGGGTGCTTAATAGGTACTCAACCAAATCCCAATTTCCCTCAGATGGTTGGCTTAGCAAATCCCTTCAAAAAGCTGGTCCTTAAAAGGGTAAGAACAACAAAATATGTCCACATTTGTATACATGTGAACCTTGCTGGCAAAAATGTTACACACCCTCCTTTGCGTATAGCAGTTTGGTGATATATACTAAAAAGCTCAAAAAATTTCATACTATTGGTCCCTATGATTATACTCTGAACATTCATCTGATTTTTAATTGAGGGTGTAGAAAACATTTTGTATCTGATGATGTTCATTATCACAGTATTACAATTATAACTGGAAACAATTTATAGATGTCCAGTAAGGAAATGATTATATAATGTGTGATATAGCTTCAGAATGGAATATTATGCATCCATTATAAATGCTTTCAAGGAATTGTTAATAAGGGGAAAATGATGATGATGTTAAAAAAAGTGGAATTTAAAATCATACACATGATGACCCCAGTTTTATTATAAAAATGCAAAGTAGCATACTAAATATTAAGAATGTCTAGGCATTTATTGAAGACTTATTATGTGCTGAGTATTGTGTTATGGTTTCACACAGGTTAGCCCCAAACCATGTGAGGAACTTGAGGTTTAGCCTTATTAATAATTTTCCCATAATTTTTAATTACTAGAATTGGAGCTGGAATCTGGAATCCTGATTGATCTCTCTACATCCAAGCATACTACCTCCTCAGCTATTCATTCATTCTGTCTATAAAGCAGTAGGCAAACCACCTTGGAACATAAATCTGATTATTTGAGTTCCCAGTGTCCTTAGGATAAAGATCAAAATTATCGTCTGACTATACAGCCTAAGCTTTTAACAACAACTGCTCACTGTCTCCCCAGATAATAGTGTTTTCTTTTTTCCCTAGTGGGGAAATTACAGTTGGTTATTATTTTCTTCTTTAGGTTACCGTATATTTCCTAAGTCAGTTAACCCATATTGTGTTTAAAATGGGAGACAGTGTGTGTGTGAAGGCAATGGTGGTAATGGTTTCTAATAAATTGTCTTTATTTTTTAAGTAAAAAAAATACTGAGCATCTAAGGCCCAGGAGGGAGTTATTGAACCAGCTACAAAGAGACAGGGCACAGGTGTCCTTTGGGGACAACGACTAATGGAAGCTGCATTTCACAGTAGCTATATAGCTGATGTTCACCTGTGAGATTGAAAAACACCTCAGCCAGGAACTGCCTAGTCCAGGCCCACTGCTGAGAAAAGCAGCAGATTTGAGGAGGCTTTTGCAGAAGCATTCACTGTAAACCATGGAT
The DNA here is from genome assembly GCA_032199065.1 of Smutsia gigantea. NCBI lineage: Eukaryota > Metazoa > Chordata > Mammalia > Pholidota > Manidae > Smutsia > Smutsia gigantea. The sequence goes on along the minus strand of JAVSCE010015719.1, from coordinate 46,323 downwards.
GGGAAGCACCCCCCGGAGAAAAAATGCTGTGTTAGACTAAAGATGCCTCGCTGCTGAATTATTGCTCTCTGCAAGAGGGTCTGTTTCCATTAGGCTTCACACCCCAGCAGGATCGCAGCATTCTCCCATAAGCAGGGAGTTTAGTGATCACCTCAAATTACTCTTCCTCTTTACTTATTCAACAAATGCTTACTGGGTAGATTCAAATCTGTTGCTACACCCAGATGTTTACCTTTTACATATCTCTTGGGTCTGCCCATTGCTCTGTGTTCCCAGTAGCCATTGCCATCCAAGTCCCCTTCATCTGAATGTGTGGTTGCCCCTAACTGGTCTGCCCATGTCCGAAGGTACCACCATCTCAGCTGTACGTTCCTTCTCTGTCCACAGGCAGCCGAGAAATCATCTTGAAACACAAATTCAGTTGTTTGATTATTCGTTTCCTGATGCTTTTGGGATGAAGAAAACATTCTTGGTTGTGCAGGGCCCCTTGAGGGTCCGGTCTCTGCCAGTCTCTGTCCTTTGCCCATGATGGGCTCCCCCTTTGCTGTCTCCGCCCTTCTCCGAGTTCACATGCCGCCCTTTCTCCCGCCTCAAGGACCTTTGCCTGTGGTGTGCTGTCTGGCCTCTCTTCCTCATTCTTCCTTCAGACCTAAACGGCTGCTTTCTCAGGGAGCTGCTCCCACCTCCCCACCTTGATCTTTTCCCCTAAAACATTTCTCTTTATTCTATTTCATTTTCCTCTGTTATATACCCTGAGTCCACCTCATCATAAACGTCATTCCAGTAGTATTTTGACACTGGCTCATTTTGGTGTCATTATTAGGTTGATGTGTACTTCTCTTGTTGGTTCCTAAGTTCTGTGAAGGTAGGATTATGCATGTTTTGTTTATCATGATATACCCAATCTAGTATATGGTCTGCAACACACCAGGCACTCAGTACGTATGTGGTGAATGAAGGAACAAATGCCTATTCTGTGCCAGGCACCATATCCTGGCCATGAAGCCTCAATAAGACATGGTTCCTGCCCCTATGAGCTCACCAACTAGAGAGAAAGACTGTCATACATTGATGTGTTATTCTCTTTAAGCATGCTGAGGTGTGAACCAGGTGCTGAAGGAGGCACATCTCAGATGCAAAGGTGCTCAAGGAGAGGTGCTTGAGATGATTAAGGAGGATTTAATGAGGAAAAGGCCAGGGAAGGGAAGTGTGCATGGGTGAGGGGCAGACCCCATAGAAAGAACAACACAGGAAGGCTGTGCGAATCAGGTCCCAGGGGGACAGGTAGTGAGCAAGTGGCTTCTGCTGCCTGTTAGGTGGAGTAGAAGTCAGAACACTTCTGTCCACTGCTTCTGAGTATCAGAGTCTCCAAGAAAACACTGCAGTCAAAACACTGGGTGGAACAGGTTTTACTCCCATAGAGAAGAGAGAGCAAAATCAGCTGCAGCGGTGTGCATAGGCCCCCCCGTGGCCAGTGGGTCCCTCCCTGCAGCTAATGCAGACTGGTCAACCTGTATGCTCCCCTCTTGTGCTGCTACAGAAGGACCCCCGCCTCCCTGAAGGGGACAGACACAGCAGTGGGGTTGGCCAGGTGCTGTATGGTGCACAGGCCTAGCAGAACAAAGGAGCACACACTGTCTGAAGCAGGGAAAGGGGTTCCCACCCAAGGTGGTGCGTCCACAGGCTGTGACGACTCCTCCTTTTGGTGAGGAACAGTTCCCGGCCCGAGACCCAACCTCGTGCGACCCAGTGGGGCCCAGAAATGGCATGCAGGGGACTGCTTTTCCCAACAGAACAATGTGCCATCTCATTCTGAATTATTAAATCATTTTTGAAGAGAATTCAGCTATCTTTCTAGGAAAACTAATGTTCTTCAAGGAGAAGAAATTCTGGGAAGAGCTTGAACTTTAACTCAGCTGATATCCTGAGTGTTAGAAAAGATCCTTATGTATTTCTTCTGCACAATTGAAAGTTGTCTAAAATACATGTTGATGTGCAGGTAAATAAATTTACATCGTTCTCATAATTAAGTACCCCTTCAATCTAATAAGTCATTGGAAGCTGAATCAATCTCTATCCACTGAGCTCAATCTGGGTATACTACAAAATCAGGATCCACCATCTCTAGGTGTTTGACTCCTAAGTCCTGACCTTAGCTTTGATATAAAAAAAAACCTAGATAAAGTAGTTTTTCCTGTATTGTTATCTAAGTTTCAGAGAGCTTGACTACTCTATTTGTGCAGCAGCGATTAAAAGCATAGATGCTAAAGCCAGATTTTCAAGGTTCAAAGCCTGGCTCTACTACTTACGAGTGGTGAGAATTTAGGCAAGTTAAACTCTCTGAGTCTCAGTTTACATTATCTTTAAGGTGAGAACAATAATATTACCATACAGGTTGTTGTTAGGAGAATAAGTTAGTAAATGGAAATTTCTTACAACAAGCTATGCACTAAACGAACATTCTTTATACCTATTTAAGTGGACAAAAGCTTTTGCCAGATATGAAATGTCGTGGACACCCCCACAGTTACAAATTAAAGGCTAGAACAAGTGTCCCTTGTGTATGTAATATTTGAATGGCTTAATTTACGTTAGGTGGTCCTTTAAAGAAATTATTGACAAAGCTCATAAGATTGAGTTTAAGTGTCTCAGGGTTAGAAAAGGTAGGTGTCAGGTAGAGATTGGGTAGGAGCTGAGAGAATAGAAGTCTTTGGAAAAGGCAGAAGAGGTGTGGAGAGTCAGGAGCCAGTCTCATGTCTGGATTGGTTAACATTTTGGTGCTCCAAGTTGCATGCTGCCTGCATTTGTATCCCAGCTCACCATGTGTGTACCACACCAACTGCTGGACACTCAGGCTGATTTTGGCATGACACCTGCCTTCACACCCCCCTAATTTGGTGGAGGTGCCTTAACATTTCCACACATAACAGTTCTGAACCACATATGCTATATTACATTGTGCTAAACTATAGTTAAACACAATTTGCTGGAGAGTAATCCCAAGGGGCAGGATGTGGACAAGCTCTTTGAGAAGAGAGCATTGGTTCATCTTCACTCTGCTGAAGGGAGAAGGCTTCAGTAGGTGCTGTCATGACAGGAGGGTGTTACTGATAGAACAAGAGATCTGAGCAATTAAGACCTGAGACAAAGGCCTGGTGACAGGGAATTGAGCAAATTCAGGGAAAATAGGGTAAATCAGGCAACAAGACTGCAGGGCTGAATGAAGTTATAACACTTTGCATATGAAAAGAGTCTGGAATTTTTGTTTATGTTTATTTATTGCTGGCAGAGGAGTGTAAATCTAACCTGCCTAATGAAATCTTGACTCATGTATCTCCATGGTCTTATCAACCATCCCATTCTGTTTGTCCTTTCTCTCCCCTCAAGTTTATGCTTTCCTGGCATAAAGATGGATTGTAATTCTCCTCTAATAGGAGACAATTGGAAACTGACAAGGGGGGGCTAAAAGATTGTGTAATCAAAGACAATAAAAAAATTCATTTGAACGGGTGTCTAGCTCAGAATTCTGAAATTATGCTCTTCTGCAAATATAAAATAATGTGTGGCTCCTCTAATGTGCTGAGCATGTGCATTATCCTATCTGCCTTCCTTTATCACTTAAGTTCACTCCGTGGTAACCACTATTTTAAATCCATCTTTCTTTACTAGAACCATTTTCTCTTTAACTGGGACAAAGGAATCTAAGCTTATAGCTTCCTGTGAACAGCATGAAAACCTTTTAAATTACACAGTGTTGATGGATTTTCACCCCTTCCTCTAAATGCAATACATATGGTATCCCTGGGGTTCACTTAATGCTTCTTTACTGATGATAAAACTGCTGCTTGGCACAGACGAGGGCCCCACACACTGCACCGCTGCACACCCTTGCTCATATCACAGTCTAACCAGTGGAGCTGAAATGGAAAGTCTAAGCCCCTGGTCCTGGCGGCACGCGTTATGTTGAGTGTTATGCTCGCTAATGTTTCTCCTTTTGAATGTGAAATACATTTGCTACTGCCTCCAGATCCCAGTGTCCTAAGTGGTTGGGTGATTCTGAATTGTGTACCATGGACAAGCTGAGGAGGGCTCAGGGGAGAGGCTTTGAAAGAAAAAATGATGTGAATGCTGCAGTATTTCTCCTACAGGAGACTCCTTAATGAGAGAACCTGTTTGCTTTGGGCTAGAATGAAGTTACTGTTCTGCTTGCCCCTTTCTGAAAAAATAATCCTAGAAGCCAGCCTGCATTTCTTGTACTGGGTGCATACAAAACTTTATATAAAAGAAATTTGACAAGAAATATCATTAAATGAACATAAAGGACCTTGGGTTGGACCGCTGACAGCCAAGAAAACAAAACAAAGCAGACCGAGGAAGACACTGGATCGCGCCACAGACTTTTATCTGTATCCAACTTGACCACTTCTCATTGTGTTTTTACTTCTAATAGCATAGATATTTATAATTTGAAAAATGCTTCTACCCACTTTATCTTGCCTGAGTCTTACAAACATATCAGGGTGAGAGGCCAGGCAGAGACATTTTCCTGGGACTCGTGGGGAAACTGAGGCACAGAACTAAGTGAGTGGCCCAAAGTTACATGCTGAGAGGCAACACTATGCCTAAAACTGAGACCTGATTTGAGTCCATTGTCCATCTACCACATTGCTCCTAGCTGAAACACTGCTGCCCCAGAGAACCCTTGTGGAGAGAAGGCACCCTTCCCAAGGGCCTCTGAGAAACAGTCCCTGACCATGGTAAGCTCCCTGTCTGGCTCCTCTATTCATTATATAAACCAGAAGATTTGGTAAATACTGTGGATTCTCTTGTTTCCTATTTTAAAATAATGTTTTTGTGTTGACTTATCAGAATGCAAGTTTCCTAAGAGCAGGTGTGACATTGTCAGACACATAGCAAGCATTTAATGGGCAGTTACTGACTTCTTACATGTTTTTGTCATTGCAGTGAAAACTGTGAATAAGTGCATAAGGAATATAATTTTACATTGAGTAAAGTCATGCCATAAAGTGATTTTCACACTTTTTCCTATCACTCTGATTCTCTTAAATTTCATCAACATGATGGGATACATTTCCAGGCATGTCTAATTTAAAAAACTAAAATAAAATTTGGAGAGTGGCCTGTAATCTTTTTTAGGCTTTGGACCTCTCTGAGAATATAGTGAAAATTACATGCTTGAATGCAAATCCAGGATATAGACAAAAAGATGTCTATGCAAGCCCTTCTTGGGTCATAATTCAAGACTCCTAAATTAGAAAAATAATGTTACGTTGCCTGGTAGTGGCCACGGTCTAACTGCAACAAAAGAAAGGAAAAACTTCAGCTTCCCTGAGATTCAGATATCTGTTCCTCTACTTTCCTTCTTGTAAACTTCATGGTCCCCCCTACCTTGTTTTTGGTAAGAAGAGATAATAGCATTCATCTACAGTTTTTCATCTGACAATCTTTCATTATGTACCTACCACATGTCAGATACTGTGTGGTCACACTGTAGAGATGCAAGTCTCTTGAGACCTGTTTCCTGTTCTTGAGAGGGTTACAGCCTAGTGTATAAAAGAGTCTGTGGATGGGGGAGAAGGATAAAACTTTTAGGTAATCTTAGAGTTGGGGGATGAAAATAAGTGGGTGTCCTCCAGGTAGCAAGAGAAGAATGTGCCTCATTCCAGCAAAGCACTCATTAGCTTATCCCCAGGTTCACAGACACTGCAAAGCCCAGGCCTTCTGGGCACCATGGCTGCTTCAGTGTGTGCTTTGTGTCGAATGCTGGGTGATGAGGTGGGTCAGTGGGAAGACAGGGCTCAGCTGGTGAAAGGTTTTGAGATATAAGATGTTCTACCACTGCAAATACCCAGGTACGGGAAGCTAAAATCGACTTGGGGATTTTTTGTATTATAGTGAAGTTACCACCACTTGCTACTACGGGATACACAAAAGCAGTTATTGGCTCTTGTCATAACCCAGATCCTAGAAACAACCATCTGAACTAAAAGACTTCTCCATTGCCAGATGTATGAACTATGAAGTTTGTCAGTGCACTAAGAGCATTTCCTTGAGTTCTGAGGATGTTAACACAGCTGTTTATAAATCCTATCAATCCATAAGTAGGAGAGGAAAGCCACAGAGTAATTTATCTGGCCGCCAGAGCATTTTGAAAAAAATGTTGGTGACATGGTAGATTGACACTGCCGCTGACATTTTTAAGTAGCAGCCAGAATGTGTTTCCAGCTGAATGGATGTGTAATCTCTGTCTCTGATTACTTATGCATCGTAAAGCTCTATGCTGAATTATTGTCATTTGTGGGACTATATTCTTCCCCCTCATTTATTTATTCTCCAACCTTGGTTGTCAGGTCCAAAGGGCCAAAGGCCTTCATGTCAAAGTCTTGTGAGTAAGTGGGTCACACTTACCTCGTCAGTGCTTCTCTCTGTAATCAGCTCCAGTACCAAGTTGCCACCCGTAGTCATAGGGTGACTTTTATTCTTCACCATTTAGCTGCCTTAGGATTTGGGGGATGCAAGCTACAGCTGTGCCCTGTCTGCCCCACTTCTGCTTGGAGGACACAGGATTATTAAGTTGACTTACCAGAGCTTCTTGGAGACTGCGGAAAACACATCCTGCAGAGGTCAAGGCTCTTAGTTCAGGGGGTTTCGTCTCTCCACCAGCTGATCTGGTGTTACCAGAGGTCTTTTGGGTGAGGGAAATGATAAAATAAGATTAATGGTCTGACTTCTTTGGGGAAGTTTAACTGTGGCCTCTTAAACTTGCTTTGTGTAGAAGCTCTAGAATACTCTGTGTAGTGGAGGGGTCATGGTAGATAGGCTGCTCTACATTGTTTTATGGGTAAATCTATATAGTCAAGGTGCCACAGATGGCAGAGTAGACAGTGGGCATAATCCAGGCCAAAATGCCGCTATGATGCCTGAGCTATTTAAATTAGCCCTAAACTCAGTCTACAGGTGTCAGGACTTGGTTCAGTTATCTGGGTGCTGTATTAGGAGGCATTTTGTCATGGGTATCCATTCTTGATTTGTTTGTCAAACTTCATTTGTAGGATCATAAAACTTGGAAAAACTTCATTAATATTATCTATCAATTTTTTTCCTCCAACTTCCTCTTTTTTGGGGCTATATTTAAGACACATTAAATAAATAGCATAGTATCCTATTCTGTGTATCAGTAGAAAATTGTCTACCTTCGTAACTCATTATAATATCTCCCTACCCCATGAAATATATATGTTTACTTAGATTGCTTGCAAATCTAATTTGAAGCATCGCCTGTCCCCCAATACCTTGTTAAAGTTGGTCAGAATCAAATTACCTTTAATTTTCCTTTCAAGTCTGGTTTTCACTTCTTTGGATAGATTTTTTTAGAATTTAACATTTACTGAGTAGTTGTTATATGCTTTGCATTGTAGTAAATTATATGCATGATTCTTCTATTCTCTCAGTAGGTATGGAGTAGAATTTTCATTCTTTTCAGTATGAAGACATTGAGACTTAGAGGTTGAATGACTTATTCCTGGTTACATAGCCAATGATGGGTGGAGCCTGAATTTAAATTCATAACTATCTTATTGCAATCCTCAATTCTAATCCTTACACTATACTACTTCAGCCATATGATTGTTTATTGAGTATCATTGCATATTTTTTGCTAATACTTCGCAGATCTTTTTTTCCCCAGCTTTATTGAGAAATAATTGACATATATCACTGTATAAATTTAGAGCATACAACATGATGGTTAATTTACATATGTTATGAAATGATTAATTACCACAATAGGTTCAGTTAACATCCATTTTCTCATATAGATACAATAAAAGGAAAAGAAAGTAGAAAAGAAAAAGGAAAAAAAAAACTTTCTCCTTGTGATGAAAACACTTAGGATTTACTCTCTTAGCAAATTTCCTATATATCATGCAGCATTGTTAGCTGTACTCATCAAGCTGTGCATTATCTCCCTAGTGTTTATTTATCTTGTAACTGGAAGTCTGTAGATTTTGACCCCTTTCTCCATTTCTCCCTTCCTTATTGTCTGTGTCTATCACCAAAAGTGTGATTTTTTTCTATGCGTTTCATTTTTTTGTTTTGTTTTTTTTAGGTTCCACATGAAAGTGAGATCATTAAGTATTTTTCTTTCTCTGTCTGACTTATTTCACTTAGCATAGTGCCTTCAAGGTCCATCCATGTTGCAAATGTTCCGCTGTATGTATATACCACAACTTCTTGATCCATTCATCCATCAATGGACACTTAGGTTGTTTTTATGTCTGGGTTATTGTAAATAATGCTACTATGAACATGGGGGTGCACATATCTTTTTGAATTAGGGTTTTCATTTCCTTTGGATATAGTCCCAGAAGTGGAATTGCTGGATCATATGGTAGTTCTAGTTTTAACTTTTTGAGGCTCCTCCATACTGTTTTCTATAGTGGCTGTCCCAATTTACAAGCCCACTAATGATGCACAAGGGTTCCTTTTTCTCCACATCCATGTCAGTATTTATTATCTCTTGTTTTTTTTTAATGATGGCCATTCTAACAGGCATGAGGTTATATTTCATTGCAGTTTTAATTTACACTTCCTTAATGACTAGTGATGTTAGTATCTTTTCAAGTACCTGTTGGCTTTTCCTATATTTTCTTTGAAGAAATGTCTACTCAGGTCCTTTGTCCATTTTTTAATTGAACTATCATTATTATTATTATTGTTGGTATTGAGTTGAATGACCTCTTTATCTATTTTGGATAATAACCCCTTAGCAGATACATAGTTTGTAAATTTTTTTCACCATTTTGTAGTTTGCCTTTTCATTCTGTTAATGGTGTCTTTTGCTGTGCAGAAGCTTCCTAGTTTGATGTAGTACCACTTGTTCACTTTTGATTTTGTTGCTTGTGCCATAGGTATCACATCCAAAAAATTATTGCCAAGACCCATGTCAAGGAGCTTTATTACTATGTTTTCTTCTAGGAATTTCATGATATCAGGTCTTATATTTAAGTCATTAGTCCATTTTGAGTGAATCTTTGTGAATGGTGAGATATAGGTCCAGTTTCATTCTTTTACATGTGAATATCTGGTTTTCCCAGCACCGTTTACAGAAGAGACTGTCTTTTCTCCATTGAGTGTTGTAAAATATTAGTTGACCATATATTTATTTGTGGTCATATGGGTTTATTTCTGGGCTCTCATTTCTGCTCCATTGGTCTATTTATCTGTTTTTATGGTAGTACCATACTGTTTTGATGATTATAGTTTTATAGTATAGCTATAAAAATCAGGAAGTGTGATACTACTTGCTTTGTTCTTCTTCATCAGGATTTGGTTACTTGGGGTCTTTTGTGGTTCTATATAAGTTTTAGGAGATTTTTCTACTTCTGTAAAAAATACCATTGGAATCTTTATAGGGATTGCATTGAATCTATAGATGGCTTTTGGTAGTATCGTTTTTTTTTTTTAGCAATAGTAATTCTTCTAATTCATGACCATGGGCTACTTTTGCATTTACGTATATCTTCATTGATTTATTTCATCATCATGTCTTGTAGTTTCCAGAATAAATATCTTTCACCTTTTTAGTTAAATTTGTTCCTAAGTATTTTTTTTGTTTGTGATGCTATTGTAAATGGGATTTTCTGGTTTATTATATGTTAACTTCACATCCTACCCCTTTACTGAATCCACTGATTAGATCTAATCAATTTTTGATTGAGTCTTTACAATTTTCCACATATAAAATCATGTCATTGGCAAATAGAGATAATTTTAGTTCTTCCTTTTCCATCCTGGTAACTTCCATTTCTTGTTCTTGCCTGATTGCTCTAGCTAGGACTTCTTTAACTATGTTGAATAGGAGTGGTGAGACTGGGCACCTGTGTCTTGTTCCTGAACTTAGCGGCAAAGCTTTCAGCCTTTCATCACTGAGTAGTTTTTTTCAGATCATGGGTTATGGCTCATCAGTGGGTTGTGACCAGCATGTGTTTTCTTCTGTGTGTCTGTATTTTAAATGAAATGGACTGGAATGGAATATTATAAGTTAGAAAGTACAAGAACATATTGATTCAATAATGGTAAACATGTTCTTGCGAAACATTTGTTAAAGGTGTATATATAAGTATATAAATGTCATTGAGCCACAAGGCAAAATGTATTTATTACTGTGAGTCATGGTAAATTTAGAGAAACAATGAAAGGCATGGAAGTATAAGTTCCTTGCTATCAAGATACTTTAGATCTTAGTGGGAAGGGAAAATATGTGTATATTAATGTTGGCAAAATACACAGAAGCAAATCATTCAAAGCCAAAATATGCACCTGTAGATAATATTAAAGTCATAATCCTCTTTTGGTACTCACCATCTATTATGATGGTTATTTTTAAGAGTATGTGTAACACTCTTTGAACATCTTGAGGACAAAGACATGCCTTAGTTAGCATCCACAGTGCCCTGGGCAGAGAAAATGCTTCAGGAATCCTTACTGAATGGATGGAAGGAGGAATGAGGACAACTAGCCTCCTAGATAAAGAGCATTATTTAAAATAACACACCCTGAGTTTGGTGAAACTTATAACCAGCTTTCTCATTTTATGCCTGTTTCTTCCTTTTAAAAATGAATCACTTTCTATTATATGTGAAAATACTTGAATAAGCCACAGAAATTTCCTGAGAGAGTGTGTAAGATGAGAATTGTCATGGTGGCTTCTTGTCTGTTTTGACTCCTTTGGAGGCTTCTTCCCTCAGCTTCTCCAAGGATGTGATAGAAAATGTATTTATAAATGAACTGGGCCAAGTTTACCCAAGAGAAAACATGCTGGACATAATGTCCTTTAGTAATTCAGTTACTTAATCTTACAGCTTTGTGTCAGTTAGTGGTTTTAAATTAAAAGCAGACCTAACACTTTGTGAGTCAAAAGACTTTTTTCAACAATGTCTTTTTCTTTCCTCTTTAACAGAGTTATATAAAAGTGTTTTTGTAAAGTCCTCTTGATCTTCCCAGAAAATATCTTACATAGTATTTGCTTTAACATTTGCTATTTAAACTTGTGTCAGGTGAAGATTTGACAAAAGTTGCATAAACAAATCAAATTTTAATTTTTCAGGGCCACGGGGTTGCCTTTTAAAAACTAGTATAAAATAAGCAAGAAAGGAATAGATGTCCACAGTATCTGGACATACTGAGAAGCAGCACTTAGTTATTGATTTCAGATTCTTTAGTTTATTTCTGGCTACCTCAAATGATCTTTATCGATTTTATTTTTTCTGGTTCAACATAGTCTCATAACAAATACTTATTGGTTGCTTGATATATGTATCAAACATTGAGCTGGATGCTGATGGGTCGATGGTACATGAGATGCACACCCACCCTCATAGGGTTGGAGAGAAAGCAGACAAGTGGAAGGCGGCTCTGGTGCAGAAGAGAGTGCGCGTCACAGCTGGGGGGAGACGGCGTCAGGAGAGCCCTCGGGGGCACGCCCTCTCGTTGGGCGGTGGGGGGCTGCCTCTTAGGAGAAGTGGGATTTAGGTTGAGAACTGAAGAGTGTGTAGCAGAGTTCACTGTGGCAGAAGAAGGGCAACCCAAAGTGCAAGGAAGAGGAGGAGAGAGAGAAGGAAACAGGCAGGCAGACATTGAGAGACAGAAAGAGAGAATGCATGTTGTGTTCTGAGAATTTTGTAGTTCCGTGTGACCAGAACTCAGCAAAGTGATCTGGGAATGTGGACTGATGTGGCGGGGAGAAAAAGGTAGGAATAGAAGGTTTCTAAACCACGTACTGGATTTTTATTAAGTTCTGAGGAAAATGGGGAAGCTTTGAAGGTTTTTCATTAGAGTGGTGAGATCACAGCTAACTCGGTAGGAGGTAAGTTTGCTTTGCAGCAGCCCTGGAACCATCTTTGCCCTTTTACTCTGCGGGAGAGAAAGAAAAGCACAACAGAGTGGTCCCCTCAGTTTCCCACTTCAGCTGCGTTCTCCTGATGGACCAAAGCGAAGGAGCAGACCCCACGTCTGCCGCGCCTGGAGACTGTTGCTATAGGCGGAACAACAAACCATCACAACACTTCAAGTGAGATCTCTTAGCATTTTATAAAACTTACTGACTACTTAGGGAAAGTATTTTTTCACTTTGATAGAAGATGAAAAATGGTAACTGAGCAAGAGTATTTACAGTCCTGCATGACAGATGGGGAGCATTAAGCCCATTGGCATTTATTTTTTAAATGGTGCTGTGATTAACAAATATTTTCTACACCTTTGCTGAAGGTAGAATAAAAAGAAATAAGCTTCTATGGTAATCTCTTTCTTTGTTACACATGACTGACTCATGTTTCTACTTATTTCTGCCTGCAAGTTCTGTATTAGTCATCCTAGACTTCTGGCCTCAGGAGAAGTGTGTACATTGAGACTTAGATTCAGACTTTTCCATCTGGCATTCCCTGATGTGGCCCTACTGTTTCCTTTATCGTGCTTCATCTGCTCCTCCGGATCACTTGATTCTCAGTTATTCTCATAGGCCTTGGTGTTCCTGCCTTAATCCCTCATTCTTTAAGGGTCTTAGAACCTTTCCGAAAATGATTTTCATGTGTATCTTAAGGGTGCTTAAAATCATTAGAAACCAACATTCCCTTTTTGTAGTAAATTTTTCTTTTCCTTCTTCTATCTTTCTGCACATGTTTTTGTGAATCTGCTTGAAATCTCGGGCACATACAGACCACTATGTGTAGGTCAGTGGATGTCACTTGAATGACAAAACAAAGAAACAGTTCTGAACACTTGTTAAGGCAAAAATAAAGCAACATGTCATCACTCGAGGGGACATGAAACAGTCTGCGTACATGGTTCTGTCAGAAACCATCAGATACACATAAATACAGATTTTCATTAAGAAAAAAAGCTTATGTTGAATGTCTAAATTACTAAAAATATTTGGTTCATCCTAACAGTCCATGTCTGACCGGCTGTTTGCCATGTCTCCTGCTGCCTCTCTGTCCTAACAGCACTTGTTCACTTGCTTTTGACCTTTTTGACTTGGAGAAGCTGGATACGTCCCAAAGAAGTTTGGGTCACCAGGTTCTGGTTCTTGCCTCAGGTTTGGCCTGTGTTTGAGTTTACTTTCTGGTCTTCACCTTTGACCTCTCCAGATCTCCATGATCCAGCCCTCTGCCAAAGGTTTGTCAATGTCCATGATTCGAGTGTCAATGTAGTAGCTGAGTCTCATCAAGGTCCTGAATAGGAATTTTCCAGGCTCTTTCCTGCATGCGGTTAATTTTTTTTCCTTCCTCACTCCCACAGCTAACTCCTTCCCTTCATTCAGGTCTCATTTCCTAAATGCCATCTCCTGTGATCATCCTATTTAATATGTCCCAAGCCCCCATTGCCTACTTTGGGAAAGCTAAGCTGCTGCTTAAAGAAGGACCCATGGTGATGTTTGCTTATTTTTCAGCTAACAGATGTAATTTGTCTAGATGATGGGAAAACTACTCCATGAGGTCATTTATGGATCCAGGATCATGAGGTCATTTATGGATCCAAGATCCTTCCATCTTATTGTTCTGTCATGAACAAAGCATTGCCGTCATCTGATTTACCAAAGCTGAGTTGTTCAGTTTAGCCAGTGGACAAGGGAAAGAGAGCATGGAAGAGGCATGCTCAATGTGTTAAGTCCCAGATCCCAAAGTGGTACATATTATTTCCTTCCCTATTTCACTGGTGAGGACATAATCACATGGCCACACCTGTTGCAAGGGAGGCTGGGAAATGTAGTTAGCTAGGCAGCCATGGGCTCAATACAACTCTATTTATAGGAGGAAGGATTCTTTTGGACAAACTAGCAGTCCTCACAACACTGAGTCACACTGTTACCACCTAACCCTGTTTTATTTCCTTTATACTACTATCATTATCAGAAATAATTTTAAATTAATGAGTTAATTATTCTTGCTTACTGAATCTTTCATTAGAGTGTAAGATCTATAACAGTTGCCATGTTCTATTTATTACCTCTGCATCTGTAGTGCATACAACAGTGCCTGGCACGTAGAAGGTATGTTCATAAGGGTTTGAGGTCCCTGAGACTGGGTGAATCATTTATCAAGCTAAAAGTTATAAGATTTTCATAAGTGGTACTTCATTTTTTATATCTGCAAAGATATGTACACATCAGGGCAGTCAGGGGCCAAACTTTATACTGTATGCTGGAGCTGCATATAAATGAGCTCTTGCCTTCTCAGCAATGACAGATGCTATCTTGAACTGGGCATGTTTGAGCACTGATTCCCATAGCAAACATCTAGGTTATTGAATGAATTACATTTACCTGGGATATTAAAATCGGGAATAACTAGTGGCACAATGTATTATAGAAAACTGAGGTAATGTCTTTGAAAGATGGGGGCAAGATCTCAGTTTCCACCATGGTTCATTCTGTTTTCTGAGCACATCTACCTTTTTAGCAATCAGATCATGCTGTTCCTGGTTGAGGTCTGCTTCAGGGCCTGCCTGAAATGGACAGATCCTAAAGGAATGAGAACCTTTTCTAAGGGAGGAAATTTCTTACTAGATACTCTCTATTAGCAACCTCCCCTTGCTTTCCCTACTCTTGGCTTTTCAGCCTTATCACAACCCCATCTAGATCAGCAAGTCTAGTTCCTTGCCTTTTATTCATTTACATGCTTGTCTCCTGGCTTATCCCAATTTTATCTGGCTTTAACTCTTTATCTTGTATTCATTCTCCACTGGTGCATGTGATCTTGGTGTTGAAGTGGAATTGCAAGAAGATTAATCTAAACTCTAAACTCTATGTGAATCGGGACAAGGTATGTCTTACACATTATTTCTACCCATTATCTAGCAGTGTCTATCACATAGCAGGTAAGCAAAAAGGTACACAAACAATAGTGAAAAGATGTGCATTATATTTTGAGAAAAGGACAGTGAAGGAAACAGTAAGATGTTCTGAAGAAGTAGCAAGGGTGCTCAGAGAAGACCTTGTCTAAAGAAGTAATGTTTACAATACAAAGTCCCTGGAGAAGAACAGAATCTGAGTTGCATCATACAGTGGCTTAAAATGCAGTTTGGGTTCAAAATCTGATTCAGTCAATTATGTTATATATTAGTCTGCTCAGGCTGCTATAACAAAATGTATAGACTGGGTGGCTTAAACAACAGACCTTATTTATCATAGTTTTGGAGGCTGCAAGTCCAGAATCAAGGTGCTGATGGATTTGGTTCTTGGAGCGGGCTCTACTCCCGGCTTGTAGAGGGCCACCTTCCCACTGTGTCCTCCTGTGGCAAAGAGAGAGTGAGGGTGTATTATCATGACCACATCTTAAACTAATTGTCTCCCAAAGGCCTCATTATGAAATACGGGCTTAGGGCTTCAACATAGGAATTTGGGAGGCACAATTCAGCCTGTATAATCTATATACAATTGTTCAAATCAGTCACTTCATTATGCTTCATTTTCCTCAGGATAATAGAATTTAATTCTGATTTTTTTGAGTATTAGATGAGCCAATATTCTTAAGGCCCTTTTAAAAGAGCCCAGACACATATTAAGTGCTATTTGAGGATTTAAAAAATAAAATGTATGCCAAATGGATGGAAGAAACATGGGCAAAACTTCTGAGGGGACCATTAGCACAGAAAGAAAGCTAGTGTGCGGAGAATAGTGAGAAAGGGTGGAAGAAAGCGTGAGGTGAGGTGGACGACGTGTCCAGAGACTTCTACACCAATGTCCTGGTAAGGAGCTCAGGTTTCCTTCTGAGTGCAAGAGGAAACCAATTTATTTAAGTATTTAAATATTAGAACTATGCTTCTTAAAATTAGCTTGGATGATCTGTGGAGAATGGATCATAAAGGGAAAAGAAAGGAAGTGCAGATACCGACTAAAGCTATTGTTCTAGTTCAGGTGAGGGTGATTATGTCGGCAGAGGAGTGGTGACAATCTGAGGGAAAAAATGCAGTTTTGAATTGTAGTTTAGAGGGCAAACTGATAGAATTGATTAATTGATTGGATGGAGGAAGAGGGAGATCTGAGATCACATAATACCCAGATTTCTGACTTAAGTTCTTGGCTGTAAGAAGGTGTTAAGTGCTTTGTTGAAGAACAGTGGGAGAATAGATTTATTAGTCAAGACTTCAGTTTCAGGTCTGTCAAATTTGAGGTGTCTATGAGGCATCTAGGTGGAATAGTTAATTGGCTATATTATCTAGGAGTTTGGAGTGGGGGTCCACACTAGGTAATATTTGGGAGAATGGACTATATTTGGTTGGTTTTTAAAGTTAAAGAATGGATGAGGTTATCTAGAATGAGTATGAATAAAAACTCTTGACAGAAATTGAAGGGTTGAGAGGAATTGTGGGGTGCAAATTAGGACTCCAAAGATGGTCAACTTAAAAATTTAAAAACTTTTTTCTACTTGTTTAATTACAAAAAATTTCAAACATACAAAAAGTTTGAGCAAAATTACATGTACAATGGACAGCCATACATCCACTACTGGGATTCAACAATTGTTAACATATTACCATATTTTGTTTGTCTATCTGCCTATTTCCATACTTATATCCGAGTCTATATTCATGTCTTTGTCTATCTACACATACCACTTCAGACTATCATATTATGACACTTTACCACTAAAAATTTCAGCAGGCATCTCCTAAAGCTAAAGACAGTATTTTGCATATCCACAATACCATTATTATCTATAAGAAAATTGGCAATAAGTTACTCAAATAATACCTAATTCATAATCAAATTTACTCAATGTTGCCCAAAATATCTTATATACATTTAAGATTGCCAACATTTAAAGACCAGGTAGAAGAGCAGGAGCTGTGAAAGAGGGTGGAGAAATAAGGGTCTCTATAAAAGGAAAGGCAGGAAAGCGTGGTATCAGGGAGGCCAAAGAGAAATGATTTCAAGGATGCTAAACCTGTAAATACCAATGGCTGCCTGTGGTTAGCTCTTTGTCTCAGAAAAGTTGGGTCTAAGGCTATTTGAGAAAGGTTGAACAGCCTGACCTACTGATATCCGCTCAGACTAATGATTTATGATAAACTATGAGTCCTTATATCCCAATTGATTTGGTAAAGAATTAAAGATGAGAGGAGATAAAATTCAGCATTATTTAGTGAAGGACTGTAAGTTGACTGGCGCCTGTTGACTTGCACTTCATCATTCCATTGGGTAGGTTTATAATGCTTTGCTTCTGGCAATTGACCCAATTTCAGTGATTCCTCTTTCAATTTTTCATGCCCTGCATGTCCCATTAAATATGCCATTAATTTAATGTTATTTATAATCCTGGTTCTTTACTCTCAACAATTAGAATGAACATATAATTCATCTTTCAGACTGGAACACTTCTTAAAGTAAGAGGGAGCACCATGAATAGTTACAGAGAATTAGAGGTGTAAAATGGACTGTCCCAGGCAAGTCACCCCAGCTATGGATCAGTTGCTTTCTTCCTTTCTTTTTCTGTCCTCTCTCACTTTCTCCTTTATAACTGAGGCCTTTTAATATAACAAGAATAAAAGGCCCCAGGATACCCTTTATGAAAAAGCAACCTCTCCACCTAGCTTTCAAGAAGTCACTGAATAAAAAGAACATAACCACACCTCTGAAAATTTTAAGCACCTTGTTTCTAGCCATACCTTACTTTTTCTAATGTTTCTGATTTCCAAGGTTTTCCTCCCTTATAAATTTCTATTTAGCACAAAATATATGGAATTTATTTATAATTATTTTACTTTGACTAATCTGTAAGAGTCTCTACTAAGTCCTTGACTAAGAAAAATATGCACATTATGTATATATTAAATATCTTGCCCTATTGCACATAACTGATGGATTATATCCTTGTAGTAAAATAAAAGTCAATTTAATGGAAGCACAATTATCAAATGTATTTGGAGAAACCTGGTACATAGTAAGCTATCAATAACCTTTTGTTGAATGAACAAGTAAATGAGTGAGCCAAATTATAGTGTCTGGTTTGTTTTTAAGTTGGTAGAATGGTAGGCTCAATTCTTCCTTTTCTTATAAGGAAAGTATCAAAAGGCAAAGCTGAAGACTAAATGAGATTTATTCTTTTCTTCATTCTTTCTGTCATGATTACTCCTTTAATTTGAGTCAAAATAAGTGTATGCAAGTATGTACTAAGAATGTCAAAAGCAGTGGATTTCTGGATTTCCCCTAAAAATAGGGTTAAAAATGGGTCATGGTATTACATTCTGTTTGGAAATACTTTGGTAGGTCAATATAACCTGAGTTTATTTTTTATTTTTTATTTCATAGCTTTCAGTTTCATTTCTCTTTGTTTTCAATGACTTCATTTTTTAAGGGCAGTTTTAGTTTTACAACAAAACTGAGAGGAAGCTGCAGAGATTCCCGTATACTGTCTGCCCCCACACATGCATAGCCTCCTCTGTTACCAACATCACTCACCAGAATGGTACCTTTGTACCAAGATGAACTTAGATTGACACATCATAATCACCCAAAGTCCATGGTTTACCTTAGAGTTCACTCATGGTGTTGTACATCTTGTGAGTTTGGACAAATGTACAATGAGTTAAAACCATCATTAAAACATCATATTAAGTATTTCCACTACTCTAAAAATCCTCTATGCTCAGCCTATCCTATTTATCTTCCCCCTTCCCTGGCTGCAACCACTGATTTTTATTGACTCCATAGTTTTGCCTTCTGCTTTTTCTTTTTTAATGTTAGCTGTAGGTCTTCTACAAAATGTTTTTGAAGGACTTCAGTTTTGGAAGTTGTCTGTCAACACTCAATATCCATTCCCATTGTCTTTTGGGCTCTTACCTGTTTTGCAGGGCTGGTGAGCTAAATGCTACATATCCCAAGCTCCCTTCCTATTAGGGTTCTGGGTATGATTTAGGTTCTTCCAGGATAAGGTACTCAGATGAAATTTATGAGACAGAAGGGAGACAGGGGTTATCTTCTTGCTGCTGAGGTGGCCAGTAGCAGGTCAGATAGATGTGTTTACTGGAGCCAAACCCACGTGCCGGTGTGTAGTTAGCACTGAGATGTAAACGGAGCAGGGGTACCAACAATTTTCTCATGCCTGGTGTGTAGCCAAGGAGCTGTGGCCTTGGGCTGGTGGTGGTGTGGTGGCTCCTTGACTTCTCTGCTCCCTCCAGCAATTTGTAGGCACTAAATTTCTACATTATATCCTTTCGGACTTGAGATACCCAAAGAGGTTATGGTTTCCTATACTGAATCTTAAATGATACCACTTTATAGTATTCGGTTTTTGTATATTGCAGGATTTACTGAAGCAATTCTCTATTGAACATACTGGTTGGTTATAAGGTTTATATATTTTTAGTTAATACATTTCTAAGCTATGCCGTGAGGACCATTTCTTATTGTTAAACATTTCAGTTCATAATAGACATTTTACACTTGGCCCTTTTTGGATATATTTCTGGGTAAAAATATGTTCAGTTTAAGGCACACACCTATATGTAGGCATATACATATTCCTTATATATTCATGATTTCCTAAACTGCTCTCTAGCAAGGTTGTAGAAATGAATAACTTCAGCAACTTTATGTGAGAGTTGAGACAGTTTTATTTTGATGGAAGAGAAGAATAAGAGAGGCTTATGGAGGATCACAGGGAAATGGGTTTCTAAGTGGCATCCTGCATTGGACGAATTAAAACCTTTAACATCCTCAGGCATTGAAAATATTCCTTCTTTAAATCCTCTCTCTCTCTAGCTACCTACCTACCCACCCACCTATCTACCTACCTCTCTCTCTGAGTATACATATTTACATATATGTATATACATCAAAAATATATATAGATAGATAAGTAGGTAGATATCTCAAAAAATTTTGCCTTCTTCCCTCCATATTGACTACTCTGATGCTTCAAAAAAAAAATACCAAAAATCAAATTCTTAACTTTTCACTCTTTTGTGCCCCCAGTTTGCAGGTACCCTGAACCAGTGCATCAGATTGGTGATTCTCAGTTCCTTGATTAAGGGTCTAAAGCAACTTATGTAGATGGTGTGGGAGAATAGTGATATACTAAAGAGAACTTACCAAGTTCACATTTTGCCTGGGTCTATCTTTGGTCAACAGGGAGTGTGCACATAAGGAAAGAAG
The DNA here is from genome assembly GCA_032199065.1 of Smutsia gigantea. Lineage (NCBI taxonomy): Eukaryota > Metazoa > Chordata > Mammalia > Pholidota > Manidae > Smutsia > Smutsia gigantea. The sequence goes on along the minus strand of JAVSCE010015719.1, from coordinate 26,150 downwards.
CGGAGAAAAGCTCTGGAGCAGTAGTCTGGCTGTCTCCTCTTTGTTAGTTAATTGTGCATCACTTTCTAACTTGAACTCTACTGAGTTCTCTGTCTGTCTTTCTAGGCTCTGACACAGTTTATCCCCAAGCACCTAGCAATACATATCCATCTCAAGACAGGTTTATTGACTAAAGGAAGCAATGGGTAAGTGAAGAAATGGAGATGATACATGCCATCATACCATCCAGAAGTTCCTTCACCACCACACATATATGCCTGAGATAAAAATAAGGCTCAGTGTATCCCAAACTAGGCTCAAACGTGTATGTCTAGTGTGAAAAGTCCTGTTCTGAATTTCCATTGCTTCATTTCTCTTTTTATGTAGATACAGCTGTAGATAAATAGAAATGTGTTAGAAGGCAGCACATACCAAACTTATGTAGACATCTCTATATCCTCTTTTCTTAAAAAAATCAGAAATTGTCCTAATTTCTTGGCATTTGTGAAAGCAGTTCCTTCAGCGAAATTGGATGTGATTTTTCTAAAGCCTCTCCTTAGTCCTATGGAATGACCATTTATCTTCATGATTTTTCTACAACATCATTTTAAAATTAATGTCAACACATTGTTATTCTTAACTGAAAGGTCAAACTTTTGATGAGATTATTTCACTAGAATTATCAGCCAATGGCATCTCTATTTTTCTACAAATACTGATTTTTCTGATTTTCTTCTCTCTAAATATATCTCGAAGTTAATAACTTTTCAGGCAGTCTTTTAATACGAGAATTGCATTTTGATGATTTTAAGGTATATTGGGAAGACTAAGCTGATTCTCTATTTGTCTGCTATACGTTTACTTCACAAATGAAATGCTTTGAATGCTTATACAATAAGAAACATTATGAAGTTTGCTCCCAAAATGGATTACATGCAGATATAAAAATTTGTACAACTGAAGGAGACTCAGAGGCACATTTTCAAACATTTGGATATGTAACAGAGGATTTGCTTAGCAGGTTTTAAAAAGAATTTGTCAATTTAATCTGAAATTTTCACCAATTTTTCACATAATTCCAAGATAACCTAATTGGTGCTTCGTGGTTCACAGATTCCCGTGGTATATTCCAAGGAAGAACAGTTTTGAGGCATGTTAGTACATGCTACACAAAGAGACTCTGTGGTCAAATAAGCTTTAGGCTAAACAAAACTGAATGGGATTCCTTGCTTAAGGAAGTCTCAGAAACTGTGACATGCTTCTGTGCTCTGCATTCCTTCAAAAGAGGCATAAAGTTCACAGATTTTCTCAGGTATCTGACCTCAAAGTATCCCCCTTTTTTCACAGAGCAATTTTGTGGAATTACACTCTATAAGACATTTTTTAGAATTGGTGTAGACCAAACATTGAGGTGGACAAAGTGACTGTGGATTGATTTTTAAAAACAGTTTTGCAAAATAATAAAGAAGAAATGAACTGGTATGTTTCTCATCTCCTTTTACCCCTTTTAAAGGTCAGACATGATCACTTCTACATACTCACAAGTAGCCATGGACAGATAGCCCACTTCCCTGAGCCTCACAGAGGATCTAAATCAAATTCCTGGTTATCTGTTCTGCCTTCAGTTCTTAGGGGAGTCAATAGTGGGGAAGAAATCAATCTCTCACAATATTGGGCATTTTTAGCACTGTCAGGAGAGTCTTTCTTACTGGGCTAGCACTCAGGAAGGTGGAATACAGAGTATGGAGTCTTTGTGTAATGAAAACTTCCCTAAAGAAATGCAGTGCATTAAGCACCCGTCCAGTATGGGTGCTATGTAAGCGCGGTGTGCAGCAGGTGGAAGTGTGGATGGTGAGCCCTCATTTTTTATCACCTTGAAATAAGCCTTGCAGTTCTATAAGGAAATTCTTGTTATGTTTTCTATTACTGAGATTATTTCCTTAACCATGGTCTCAATCCCTCACCAGTACTCTATTTGTGTTAGTTAATTAATTATAAATTAATTTAATAAATAAATATGCATTCCATACCTAAGAGGTGTTGTTTACTGGGATGGAAAGTCTTAAAAAATACACAGGCATAGGGCTGCAGGAGAATAAAGATTCTGTTCTAAACACATCAAGCATGAGGTGGTCTATTAGATATTAAAATGGAAATGTTGAGTAGGTGGTTGGACAGAGGAGACTAAAGTTGAAGGTAAAATTTGGGCTGGTCATATGGATTTGAGAGCCATCAGCCTGAAGATAATGTTTAAAATATGGGATGTATGAAACAATCTAGATTTGTAGTGTAGGTAGAGAAGAGGAGGCTCAAGAACAGATCCCCGAGGCACACCAGCTTTTAGAGATCAGAAAGTGGAAGAGGTGCAGCAAAAGAGGTGGGGAGATGTGGCCAGGATCTGGGAAGAAAGAACGAGGAGTATGCTATATTATGGGAGCCAAGTGGAACCATGTTTCAGAAGGAGGAAACAATCATTTCAAGTGCTCTGCGGTCAAGTAAGATAAAGTCTAAGAACTTCCCATTGGATTTGGCAAAGTTGGAGTCATTGGGAACCTTGAGGAAAACAGTATCTATGAAGGGAGTGTCCTCTGTATATTGCTAGCAGTGGGTAATATTATATTGATTGCTTTCCAAAGATTGGCCCCTTATTTCATTTAATTGCCTTTGGTTAAAAGCTACTCATTTAGTCCATACGGACATTTTGTTCTTTGATGATTGAATATAGATGGACTAGAGAGAAAATGAGTTCATCTTTATGGCTAGGATTTTTCTTTCTTTAATCTTTTGATTTAAGCTGGTTCATGGATATACTGCTTATGTGATAAAAAGCTGTAAAGTAGACATTTGATATGAAATCCTGATGCTGAGTTTTTCAAACTGTTTTCTCATTTTAATGAGGCTTTTCCTTTGGTATCCAAGCACCACTATATATATATATTTTTCCCTAGGCTACTTTCTAGTTAGCATTGTGGTAATGAAGTAAACTTAATTTTATACACTTTTATATGATTTATTTATATTGAGATGGCTTTAACATATTATTCTCATTCTTTCCTCTGGGAGTTGATTTTAAAAATCACAAGAAGGTAGGGTAGTATGGATGCCATTCCTCTCTCTAGGTGAGCCACGATTAGGGAATTAGGAGTGAGCTAATTGTATGTCCTTATATTAAATTTCTCCAGAAAAGGAGATTAGAAATGCACTAGGAAATTGTAATAGCTTTTCCTGAAGCATTCGAGCTTTTTCTAATAAGTATTGTGATTCCAATTTCATCTGAACTGAGGTCATACCACATAGTCAAAAATAGCTTCTTAAAACCATTTGTATATTCTACATTTTTCCTAGCTCATATTTTGGTCTGTGTGTCAAAATGAAGAAAATGAGTTATGTTGTTTCTCCCTTTGTCTCTCTCATTAAAAAAAAAAAAAAAGAAAAGACAGCTTGGCAATGAACTAAGCTTTTCAGGGTCAGCACCTTCATGCCTCTATCTCTGCACTTGCAAAATTGGTGAAGAGACTCAACTCCTTTTGTCATGTCATCTGAACGTCAGGAAGTCTGATTAGATTATTAGACTCATTACATAACCTCCGTGTCAGCTGTCTCCCCCTGTACTAGAAGAAAGACAGTATGCTTTATTTCTTATTTGAAATCTACGAAAGACAGACTATTTGCTGGATTTGTTATTTGAATTCTGTGAGGAAGTTTATGTAAGAAACATAAAGCTAACTTCAAGAGAATGTGGCATTAGGTGCAAGGCTTGATCTGTAATGTAACCAGTTGAAATACTGATAGTAGCTTTTCTTCCAACTTCTTCACATTTATCACAGTAAAGCCTTTGAGTAAAACCTCTCATGCAATTCCCAGAGCTAAAGAAGCTGTGGTGGAGCTGACCTACTGCATTCTTTTTTTGAGCTGTGATATTATGAGATAATTTCCAAAATAACAGTGCCTGGCAGGGTAATCAAATAGGACTGATTTTGGACACAGATATTTTCAACCTCAGTGATGTCTAGTTTTGATTGCAAGCCTGTATCTAAAGGGGTGATTAGAATTTTGTCACTTCCTATCCTGCAGATGGCAATGTTGCACTTGAAAATAAACAGATAAATACATAGAGATAGTTTATGCTTTCCAGATGGAGCATTGCTTATTAACCAGCGAACAGGAGCTTTAATGCCAATTTAAGGTGTACCATTTAGAAAATATATTTCAGATATAGACTATGTATAGAATAGAAAATATCTATAAGTGCAGCATTTACATTTAAAATTGTGCATGGTTTTAGAGAATGTTTTGTTTAACTGTGCTTTTTAAGTGGTCTCATTTTTCTTTTAATAATACATGATTTCAGGTCTCATATTTGGTGTGCCTTTGACATTGTTGAAAGATGAGGAAGAACTGTCATTATTAAAACCTACAGATTCTTAAAAATTTATACCATTCAGTGATCCACCATAGAACCAGGAAGACAAAGAAGCTAGCCATAAATAAACACACTGTGGCCTTTTCCTTGATTTCCAAGGGTGTTATTGCTTTCTTGGGGCTCGAGCCCTGTGGAACAGGTTTGAAGTAGAATGGGAGTGCTTCCGTAAGCATCCCATTTCATTCCCATTCAGTGAACTTCAAAGGAAGCAAGGGAGAGTTAGATGAGAAAGTTTTAATTAAACTGAAAACCCTCAATAAAGCAGATATGCTAAATCACTTGCTTTTCAATTGAGATGAAAAATTCAAATGTATGTAAACCCATAATGCAGTTCCCAATACAATATACTGAAAACTTACAGCAGGAAAATACTGTCAGCTGAAGCTACAAGGTACCTTTTTGCGTGACTGTAGCTTTACTGGCACATGAAAAAACACAATCATAATCTAGTTCTGGCCCATTTTCCTTTGTAACCATGAAATTCCTGACACTGTTGTTATTGCTAAGAATAAAAATTTCTTGGCAAATTTAATCCAGACAAAGAAGCAATGACATGCTCTTTGGTAAAAATGGTGAAGAACAAAAATGGACTGGAATTGTTAAAAGAATTTTAAAACATGATTTAAAAATTTTGGTAGAGTATCAGATTGAATGAGAATGATCTTCCTCAGGAGTAGAACATATACTAGCCTTATCCTTTTTCCTAAAAGATGCCTTTGGTTATAGAGTATTAATTTTAACTGTTAGATACTTCTGGTCATATTACATTTTATTGTGTATTTATGCTCTAGCTTCCCTTTTATAAATTCACTGGCAGAGTGAGAAGAGTTACGCAAAGCACAGGTGCCAAGATGGAGAGCCCTGAGGTGACGCATGGCTATGCCCACTTCAGCCTAGTGACTTGATGAAAGTCATTTGCTTTTGATGAACTTCCCTTTTAATTGATAAAATAGCAACACATCTGTACCCATCTCTTAGGTATTTTGGCTCAAAGTAAGTATTCAGTAAATGATGGTCTTCATAGATTTTTTTCTGAGAAATGAGATTTTCTCTCATCATTTTTCTCCTTTTGGCAAAAGAAAAATTGCATAGTGACTACTTAAAAATATTTGTTAAAATGATAGCTGAGAGAGTAAATTAGTTATTGAAGGAAGTTTGTTCAGAGACATTGATACCAGAATATTTTCTTTAACTTCTCTCTCTAGACTGAAGCATACGACAAAGAGTAGCCATGTCTCAAAGGCCTGTGATTAGATCTTACAGAAGAGAGGAAGCAAAGCAAAAGCAAGTCAATATATTTAAAAATTTCTTATGACATGTCAAGGAGAATCATGGAAGTTTTCCTACTGAAGGGAATTTCTAATGAAGTTCATACTGGACTCTGAACTCTTCAGTTTATAAATGGGGACCCATTCTAGCTTTTGCATCATGACCAGGAAAATAAGACAGATCTCAAGCTTAGTATCCAAAGAAAGGTTAATAATTAATTTGCTTGCTGTATGTATGTGTATGTTTTCTCTTTAAAGCAAAGAGACTACTGGCATTTTGTTTTATACAGTAAGTTTAGAGAGCTTTACAGAACACATACAAAACACTGCATAAGTATCCCAAAGCTAAATGTTTAGGTCTAATAAGATTTCCGAGGACGCAAATCTTTGTAAATTAGTTTTTTACTATGAAGCGAATGCTTCAGCTAATGATCACAAATAAATCTAATCCTATAAAACTTGTGTCCCAGCTGAGAAATCTGTGATTAAAAATTGGATTCCAGATATAAACCCCTCTTCTTTTCCTGGGTTCAATGTATTTTGTGAAATGGTCTGCTGATAAAGAAAAAGGCATTTGAATGACTTGCTTTTAAGGCAGAAAAACAGAAGGCAGGTCTTTCAGCTTTTGAAATCAAACACTTGTCTCATGTACATGCGTGATATCTAGAGTTCATTAATTTCTTTCAATAAAGAACATGGAGGGAAAGCTTATCAGATACGTGGTACTATGTTATAAGCAACTCAACATGGTTGATCTTTCCATGGCTACCCTACCCTGTAAAAAAATACTATTATCATTACCCTTATTTTGAAGAGGAATGGACTGCTGGAGAGGTTAAATAAGCATTCTTCTGTTTTCATCCAGGAGGTGATGTTCTTGGCCTTGAACCCAGCCACTCTGACCACGGTCATAGTCTGGAGACTGGACTCTTAAACACTGCCATCTTCCCTTTCTAGTAAACACCTTTCTGTGGAACCTGTGTCAGAACTCTGGCTGATAGACTTGAAGGGGAGCAGCATAAGTCTATGTTTCTCAGTCCAGGGTATGTTTATCTCTCTGGTTATGTTTCTTATATCTCTCTGGTTCTATGTTCCTTAGTCTGGGGCATATTATGTTTCTTCAGAGGTTACAGTATGGCATAGAATGAATATGACGTGGCTCCAGAATGACTAATGTTACTTTAATATAATGGGATGTAACATTATTGCTATTGCATGTGTGTGGCATGAAATAATTTCCAGTGGAAATAATTGAAGAACACTTGCGATTTAAAGAGTTCTCATGTTACTCTCTGTCTTAATATAAACTTGAAGACCAAAAAGTAACCTAGCTTAGCTATATTGCTCTGGTTCTCTTGAGAATTTTTATTGTTGAACTCTGTTTGAATATTGTATGCTCAGCTTGCATAGGTGGTCTGATATAGTAAGAAAGTCTTCTGTGGCATTTAGAAAAACAACTGTTGAGGTCTTCATTCATTACATTGTTCAAAGCCCCTTGTGAGAAATCCTTGTGGCAAGTTCCTCTAAGAGTCGGGAGTCTTTCCAGTTTCACTGTCAGCTTGATGAGAGAGAGATGCAATTCATGGTGGTGTCCTTTGACCTGGATTGCTAGAAACGTAGAGCTAAGGTTTAAAATCACTTGTTAAATTTTCCTTCAGTCACAACTTCCTACAGTTTTTCTCCTTAGTTCTCTGCTACAGTTCCTTTAAAATGTTTTATCATGAGTTAATAGTTTGGGGCTTATTTATGTGTTCTTATTCCAAATTGCCCCAAGTCCTTTATGGAAATGGAAAGGATAAAAAAGTGTCGAGCAAGAAACACACATAGAAAGAAACATTGCAAGGTATACATTTGTTTTTTTCAGTACATGTTGGTAGAATTTTGTTCAGTAAAGTAAACAGCATAATCCATTTAGAGTGTATGCCTGTCTACTTACTCTTTTCTGCTATTTTTGATTATTAATGCATGAATATATGGCTATAAAATGACCTTATGCAAACAAGACTTTAAAATAAAAACCAAATATTTTTTAGGGTCTATTAAGATTTTCAGTGATGTTTGTTTATAACCATGTAGGTGTACTTGAGTGTTTGGACAGAAAAAGCATGAAGTAGACATTTTAATCTTAAAAAATCTAAAATCATGCTAAAAGGAAGAGAAAGTGAGTATTTGTATTGCTCGATTGTGAAGACCATGTCTCATTCTACTAAATGTTCTCTTTTTTTTTATTAAGGTATTATTGATATACACTCTTATGAAGGTTTCACAATGAAAAACAATGTGGTTACTACATTTACCCATATTATCAAGTCCCCACTCATACCCCAATTCAGTCACTGTCCATCAGTGTAGTAAGATGACACAGATTCACTGTTTGCCTTCTTTGTGCCATAGTGTTTTCCCTGTGATTCCCCGCACCATGTGTATAAACATAATACCCCACAATCCCCTTCTCCCACCCTCCCCACCTGCCCTCCAACACCCCTCCCCTTTGGTAACCACTAGTTCCTTCTTGGAGTCTCTGAGTCTGCTACTATTTTGTTCCTTCAGTTTTGCTTCGTTGTTATACTCCACAAATGAGGGAAATCTAAATGTTCTCTCTCTTAAGAAGAAAATATCCACAACTCAAGGGGGTTAATGTAGCTTTTGACATCTTTTCCATAATTAAAAATGTGTGTTTTTCCACTCCAGTTATGGAAAACATGACATTTTTACAATAGCATGCAGATGTTGTTTCCACAGTTGTGTGTGAGATAAAAGGCAAATCTTTTTGCCTTCAAGTCAACATACATTTTGAACTTGTGATTCAGTTATTATTTTCCATTTATTTATTTAAAGATAGTGATTTCCCACCTGTTGCCCAAATTGTATAAGTGTACATTGTTTTGAAAAAGTTATAAATATGCAAAGCAAGGTAATTTCAAAAGGTGCAACAGAAATCACTTCTAAAAGTATCATGACATTGGTGGATGTTTGAAATAAGTTGGTATTTTTCTGTGTCATCAGTGCTTCATGAAACTCAGTCATTTCATTAGTAGAAATTTATATCCAGAAAGTCAATAAAGAGTGCTGAAAGCATCTGTGAAATGCCATTGACTTTTGCAATTGCAAGAAATCCATCCCCCTCAACATGAATTGTGCTGTCTGTGTGTCCTCCACTAAACATCTCCCCATCAAATAATTTCAATGTCAGTAAATACAATGGAACATGAAAATCCCTTGTGTCTATTCCTCCTTTTGGAGCAAAAACTCTGACCTTGCCACAGCTATAGAAAGTTAATATACCTGGGAAAATTCAATACAGATCTTTTGGCTAGAACTGTAGTTTTACTGTACATTTCAGAAACTACTGCAGAGGTAATTTGACATCTTTATTTTAAAAAAAGCACATTATATTAATAATTGCAGGAATACATGTGAATGAGGTAATCTTTTTCAATCAAATTCTTATGCTTTTATGGAATGCTTATTTTGTCTTTAATGACTTGGAACCATTTTCCTCCTCCTGGAGAGGACATTATACTTTCGTTAGATTGTTATTTCCCCCCTCCAAGTGCCAGAAATGACCTGAAAAGAGAAAAACAGAGCACATTGATGCAATTTTCTCAGAATGTATTGTCTAGAGCATCTTTGTCATATGATTATCATTATTATCTTTACTTAGGACAGTATTCTTTTATCTTTATTAATGCATTTATTCCTTTCAGTGCATTTGAAAATTGGGGGTGTTATTTTCTTTATTTTATGAGGAGAGGATTTGAAGTTACAGAAGAAAATTATTCAGATTTTCTCCTATTAACTCAAAGTAGAGAAGCAGACCACATAGGTGAAAACCTCAGGGAATCATTGGCCATTGTGAAAAAATATTTTGGACTTGACTAATGAGCAATTAAATAGCATTTCCAGCTCTTGGAAGAATGTAAAGGGAACTCAAGAAGCATTTGATTGGTGAGATTAAACACTCTACTCTTATGGCTAGAAGACTCCTTCACTAATTATGTTGTAGGGCACTCCTACATTTCCTTCATAAATCAGTGTCCTTGGAGTGACTCCTTTCCCACCCACAGTAGTATCTTGCTCAGACTCGCCACTAGTCTTAAGTGGCTTGAAAGTAGGGATCGTCACTTACTAGATTTTATATCTCTAGTATTCAACACAGTCCTTGCAACAGTAAAGTTAAATGAATGAAACATTTTGAGCTCTTTCAAATATATGATTTGGTAAGACATTTGAAGGAAATCTACTTGTAGTGTTTTAGTTTCTTTGGTTTCATTTTTATACCTTCAAAAAATTCATACAAAGAATCATGTTACATGGTATAACATATATTTATAGTTGCTCTAAAAGACAATTTTCTTGATAATTTCTTACTGATTATGAATGCATCTTTAGGATCATGGGAAAGATACTTTGCAAGTTTATTGTTATTATTGAAAAGTCTTTGGATGTCAACTTCCACATCTATTTTATTTTTTGTATTACCAAATATTCGAGTGGTAGTAATATTTATTTTCTTTATTTCATTGTTTCTACTGAGGTTTTAGATAAGAGCTTAACAATCAATCAAGCTAAAATGAAAGAGAAAATGCCAAGTGTTGTTGAGGTTGTGGAACAACTGGGGCACTCAGGCACTGTTGGTAGGAGTGTAAATTGCTATAAAATATTTTGGAAACCTGTTTGTTAATATCTCCAAAACTGAATATATGCATATGCTATGACCCAGCAGTGCCGTGTTTAGATGGAGGAAACATTAGAATGAATATATATATTCATCAAAATATATGCACAAGAAGGTTTATAGCAGTCTTATTTGTAATAGCTCTAAATTGAAAATAAGTCAAATATTCTCAAAAGTAGAATGGTTGATTGTTGTATATAAATAGAGTGAAATGCCTCTGCAACAATTAAAATGAAATGCAGCTACATGCAGTGACAAGGATGAGTCTCACACACACAACAATAATAATGTTGGATATAAAAGAAGCCAGAACCCAAAGAGTACATTTTACATAATCCCATTTATATAAATTTCAAACACTGACAAAACAAATCTATGGTGGTAGAAGTCAAGAGAAGTTAAGGGCAGGGAGAGGAGAGTGATGGGGGTGGGGTGGGGCATAAGAAGGGACTTTAGGGCATTGCCAATATTCTGTTTCATAATCTGTGCAGCAGTTACCCACGTGTGCTTGTTTAATTTATGAAAAGGTTTTGAATTATACAGTTGTGATCTGTGTACTTTCTGCATGTTTTTTACACCTCACTAAAAGCTTAAAAATGAAGTCAGAATACAAGTCAAAGTCATGATTTAGCAATCAATAGATACTCCAAATGGATATTTTCTGTCTAGAATAAAAATTTCATGAATCCACCATTCTTTTATCAAACATGTAGAATTTGGCTGTGCTAATGTAGCCAAGATTTCCTGAACCTTGAGGCTTCTACTGACTGTCAAATACAGACGTGCAAAACCCCTTGGATAGTAGTGTTGAAGCAAGACAACAGACCCAAAATAGAGTCGCTCGTGCTAAGCCTCACGTTACCGAACTGCAACTTAATTACAAATCAGCTCTTTCAGAAATGGAGTCTTAAACCAGTCAACTGGGAATTGCCTGATCGTCACTAGCTGGGTAGTCTGCCTTGACAGGCCCCCGCCATTCCCTCAAAGGAGGTAACCTTGCAATAACCAACCTGCTGGTTTGCCCTGTGTTAACTTCCCTGTTCCCGGTCGGTTCTCCTTATAAAAGTTTATCTTGTACAGCTCCTCAGAGATCCTTTGTATCTGCTAGATTAGATACTGCCTGATTTATGAATCTTTGAATAAAGTCAATTAAAATCTTTAAAATTTACTCCATTGAATTTTGTTTTTTAATAGTGGTGATAAAATTTCTTTCCTACCTGCCACCAGGAAAATTATTACATTAAAAAAAGTAGACATGTATGTTATTGGACTATCAAACAATTTCTCATTTTCTTTTTAACCCACTATTTCTTCAGAAAGTCTTCAAGCTGCTACACAAATGATCTACTATTCAGGCTCTGCTAATGAAATTACTCAATTAGTGATGACACTTTAGTATGAAAAACCATTGAACTTTGCATATATTGTAAATTGATTTGTTTTTTTCTTGAGAATGTGCATATTACTTATAGGGCTTTTTTTTTCTTTAAATATAATCAGTTATTCCTAGTTAAATAGAGCAAATGCTTGTTATTTTCCCTAAAGTCAAATTTCTGTCTGCATATTTTATGGACAGGTAGCAACTAAGGAAACAATGTAAATTGTAAAATAAGACCTCCTGTAGAGAAATGTATAACATTTGTACTTATTAGCTATGAAAAGGGAGAAAGGTAGTAAATCTGTTACTTTCTTGTTTGTCAGGGTCCAAGAAACGAAGTGCTTTTATTAGCCTATTTGTCAGGCAGACATGAAATGAGGCAGAAAATACTAATACAGAGTAATTAGGAGTAATCTAGGATAAGAAATTTTGACAGGGACTTAGATGGCTTCTAACTATACGAAGGTTTGAACAGCAACTTCTGACAGAGAAAACAAAAAAAAAGGGAAAATTATGAAAGTGGTAATGTGAAAAATGATGGTACAATCTTTGCAATTTAGCTTGGCCTTTAAGATGTGCCATATTGCATAGTTTAATTTTGAAAGGTCATCTAAAGCAGAGTTAATTGCTTGTGCTAAATTGGGTTGCCGACGAACTTTGTCCAAATGCTTGGTGCACTTCGGACCTCAGAAGCCAAACAAAGAATTTAGTCCTTCTTAGAACTGGCCTAAAAGGCAGGAGTCATAAATGCTTCCAAGTATTGTAATATCAGATAGAATAAAAATTTAACAACATGACCAGATGAGTATGGTCAAGGGATATGAGTTAGAAATACCTAGCATTATAGTAGTTTGTAAAGAGAGAAACAAAAATTATCTTATGGATTCAGAGTTCTCCACAAAGTATTATATAGTTATACATAGTATTATGTCAGTATTTCTTAATTAAATTCTCTGTTAAATTGTTGATAACTATTGTTTTCAGCTACATGACCCCAGACTGAAAGGTACATGCTCAGTCCTGTTCACAACATAGCAACTAATATATTTGCCTATATTAGGGATAATTTAGGATGCCTGTACATTAAATATATTAAGTATATTTGTATAAATCTTGAGTGATGGCAATATGGGAATTTCCAAAATTAGTTTTAGGAATATGCGGGCTGAATAGATTACTTTCCATGATCTGTGATAATGAGGATTTGGTATAATATAAAAATAAAATTCATGTTTTAGTCTATGGTTTCAGCCTCTGTGCTAATAAATTTTTACTACAGACACTAACAAGTGACAGATGTGGTTGACTTGTCTCCTTCCTCTTTCGACTCTCTAATGAGCAATTAAATAGCCTGAAGCAGAACAATCAAAAGGTCTGGAAAATCCAAACAGTAGGTAATCTGTGTTTGAAAAATTGAGAGTTAATGGTACTTAGCTCTGTGGTTAGTCAAGAATTTCCCAAATGTCTTTCTCAGGGTGGCTTTCAAAAAAGTGATACCCCATAATAGAGCAAAATTTTCAGTAGTGGTACCATCAGTCCAGTCTGTAATTTGCCAGCATCTTTTTGAATACTGTTGTAAGTGACAGTATGAAGAAGGCATGCAGTCATACTGGCTGTGCCATTTGAGAGAACATGGGGAAATCCTGAAAATTGCAAGCTAGCTTTTCTACTCAAGCATTACAGTGCAAATGGCCTACCACTATTAATGCATATTTTCTTTGGGTAGTAATCCTTTTTAGAATTGCCTTCCTTCCTCTTATCCTTCCTTTCTCTGTCTCTCCTGCCCTCCTTTCCTTTATTCTATTTTCCCTTCACTCTCTCCTTTCCTCTACACATGTTCATTGAGTGCTTGTTAGTGTCTCACACATACTGGGCATGGACATGCAAAGATAAATGAAGGCAAGTTGTCATCTAATACTGAGTAGTATGTTCAGAAACAGTATAAATGTATAATTGCAAAATAGTATGGCTAGTTAAAAGGTAGAGAGGTGCTGGGCAGGTTTGGGGGAGCATGCAGGAAGGGCAGGTTAGGAGTGGGGCTGGAAGAGCATTCCAGGCAAGGAAGATAGGAAGAGCGAGAGCAAGCTGGGTTATGTTCTGTTACCACAACCCTAAGAAGGTCTGGAAGAACATGAAAGGCAAAGCCAGGCCATACCAAACCCAAACACAACATTTTATTTCCAGGTAAAGTATTGGCTTCAAACTGCAATGCAGGACTCTAATTTAGGAGTTTGTTCACACTTAGAAGGATCTTAAAGACCCTTTTCCTCAGAACAGGCAGGCCCAAGGCAAAATTTTTAATTTTTGAGGCTCGCACCCAATCTTTTCCTTCTTATTTTATCATTCAGATAATGAATAAATGTTCAGCCAAGGAAAATCTGGTGAAGTAAAGGGGGGGGTGGGTTGGGAGTTTGAGTTCCTCTCAAGTCCTAGGGCTTCCAAAGCCTCACTCAGAGTCTTCTAGATGAAGCCTTTGTAAACCAGGGGCAGCTGTATATAATCTCAGAAGTTGTTAGAATGATAAGAGAATTCGAACTAAACCTAATGTCTGAGAAAAAGGGAGTAGAATCTGCCATGGCTCATCATGCTGGTAACTGGATGGGCTGAATAAATGCCCTTGACTAGACCCACTGAGCCAGGTGTATTCCCTAGAGAATGGTATCTTCCCAGTAAGAAAGTGTCTGAAATATATTCATTGGAATTTATAATTATTGTACTGTTCTAGAATTTTTAAAATAACTTTTATTTTAGAATTGCAGAACTATTGTGAAGATATGCAGGAAGTTTAAATAGAATCCATACTTTATTCAGATTTCCTCAGTTTTTCCCTAATGTTTTTTTTCCTGTTCCAAGATCCCACCCAGGCTACCACATCACATTTAGCTGTTTAGCTCCTCTTGGATATGACAATTATTCAGACTTTCCTTTGTTTTGATAACCTTGGGAGTTTGAGGAGTCTGTATGGTCTTTTGTAGAATGTTCACATTTGGGATTAGTCTGACATTTTCATCATGGTTAGACTGAGGGACATTTTCGTGAGTAAACCACAGATGTAAAGTGCCATCCCCATCACAGCACATCAGTGTAACTGAGCACTGTTGACGTTAACAGCTTGTCAGGTTTCTCTATTGTAAAGTAACTCATTTACTTTCTCCCTTTCTGTGCTATACTCTTTGGAAGTAAGTCAATATTCCAGAAGCCCACAGTGAAAGGCTAGAGTTTTGTTCTACTTCCTTGAAGATGGAGTATCTATACATTATTTGGAATTCTTCTACACAGGAAATCTGTATGTATGTATGTATATGTATTCATGTATTTCTTTGGCTTTCATCAGTTTGAATTCATGAATAGTATTTTATATTTTAGGTTATAATGGAATACTATTTTAAAAAAATTTTCTTGCTCAAGTGGTTGCAGCTTTGACTATTGGGACCTCTTTCAGTTGGTTCCTATATCCCTTTGACATAACCCATCATGAGGTTTTGTTTCTTTGAGCTCTTTCTTACTTTCTGATACTGTAAGATGCTCTGGGTTCATCACTTATATTTTGTGCCCTAATCCTAGAATCAGCCATTTCTCTAAGGAACCATGGTTTCTTTTATTTAAAAATGGTATTAGAACCCAAAATTTGGATGCTAGCTAGCTCTGCTCTCTGTTACCAGGGTCTCATCATTTCTAGGCTGTTTCAGCTAACAGAACAAGGAGATCTATGCATGTATGCTAATGCATGTATGTCTATAAATATTTCTGTGTTTAACCATCTTTATGTATATTAAGCTAAACATTAGTTCATTTTGAGTTAATTTTTATGAAAGGTGTTAAGGCTTGTTTTGGATTTATTTTCTGGAATGTGAATATTTAGTTCTAGCACCATTTTTTTTAAGACTATCCTTTAATTGTCTTTACTCCTTTGCAAAAAAATCAGTTGACTGTATTTGTATGGGTCTATTTCTGGGTTCTTTCTTCTGCTACACTGAACTGTGTGACTGTTCTTTTGCCAATATCATACTACCTTGATTATTTTAGCCTTCTGTAAGCCTTGAAATTTGATAATGTAAGTCATCTGTGTTTGTTCTTTTTCTTCCATATTGTATTTGCTCTTCTAGGTCTTTTGCTTTTCCATATAATCTTTAGAATCAATTTGTTGCTTTCTATAAAACAGCTTGCTGGTTTTTGATTGGGATTGCATTGAATCTGCAGATCAAGTTAGGATGGATTGACATCTTTACAATACTGGATATTGTAATACATAAACATTGACTACTTATCTTTATATTTACTTTGATGTTCTTGGATTTCTTTCATTAGAGTTTTGTAGTTTTGCCCATACAATTCTTGCATATTTTTTAGATTTATACCTAATTTTAATGATAACTATTTTTTAAATTTCAACTTCTAAATATTCATTGTTGGTTGTGGTTATTCAGAATAATGGCTCCCCAAAGATATACATGTACTAATGTTCGGACCTGTGAATATTTAACCTTAACACTGCAAATAGACTTGGAAGCTATGATTAAATTAAAGATTTTAATCTTTATGGGGAAATTATCCTGGATTATCTGGTTGGGCCTGATGCAATTATTAAAATCCTTTGACTCATGTTATCTAGAAGTATGGTGTTTCATCTTTGTATATTTTGAGATTTTTCCAGCTGTCTGTATCTGATAGATTTCTAGTTTAATTCCATTGTGGTCAGAGAACAGACATTGTGTGATTTCTTTTCTCTCTCTCTTTTTTTTAAAATTTGTTGAGGTATGTTTTATGGCCCAGAATGCGGTTTATCTTGGTGAATGTTTCATGTGAGCTTGAGAAGAATGTGTATTCTACTGTTATTGGATGAAGTAGTCTATAGATGTTTATCATATGCAGCTGATTGATGGTGTTATTGAATTCAGCTATGTTCTTACTGATTTTCTGTCAACTGGATCTATTTCTGATAGAGGGGAGTTGAAGTCTCTAACCAAGAGAGTGGGTACATCTATGTATCCTTGAAGTTCTATCAGTTTTTGCCTCATGTAGTTCCATGCTCTATTGTAAGGCATATACATAGTAAGGATTGTTATGTCATCTTGTAGAATTAACTCTTTTATCATTATGTAATGCCTTTATGCTTGATAACTTTCCTTGCTTTGAACTTTGCTCTATCAGGCATTATAACTATTCTTGGTTTCTTTTAATGTGTTAACATGGCATATTTTTCTCTGTCATTTATTATGAATCTATATGTGCCTTAAAATTTAAAGTGAGTTTCTTATAGACAGTATATAATTGAATCTTGTCTTTTGGTCCACTCTGATAATCTCTGTCTTTACATTTGATGCAACTAGAAATCTCTGCCCTAGAAGATTGAGTTGGAAAAAAAAAAGTGTATTGGAAAAAAAAAAGACCAAGTAAAAATTTTAGGATCCCTATACTAGGAATTCAAGGGTTAAGATCCAGGGATTCTGTGAATTTGGAAGAGAGGAGTATATATTTTTACTAATCTCAAACTGAAATTTAGCATTTCCTTCTACTATAAACGCAAGCTGCAAATCATAATAGTGATAGGAAAAATTTACAAGGACAGCACTCTAGTCCAGGTGGCTCGCTTCTGCTTCTCTTCTTAGCAAAAACAACAGAACACTCCCTTAACTTCCCACTCTGCCAGGCACTTACTCCCTAAACTCATTCCCTAAATTTACTCCCCTTTGCTTGCTTGCTTGCTGTGCATTTGGAATGTTGCAGATACCGAAGGAGAAAGATATATATTGCTGCCCTTGCCTTTGTTCGGGGCTCAGACCTTAGGAGATTACTCCCACCGGTGTAAAAATAAAACCTCAACATTCCAAGACCTCTGAGTGCCGCTTGGTTCTTCCATCAGTGATCCAGTCCAGGTTTTTCAGTATTTTCCATAACAATAGAACTGTCAATTAGCCATGGCATTGTTACCAGTAGAATTCACATATATTTTCATACCACATTTGCAGTTTTGCCAGGAATCACAATATCATTTATGCTCAACAGCTTGAAAAATAAGCTAGTTAGAAGACTCACCACTTGATCTTATCATTTATTGCATCAGTGAAGTGCACATATATAACTATCACAAATTTGTTTAAATTATTTTTATTAACCTTATTTAGATATAATTGGTTTCTTTTTTAATTCTATTTTTATTTTATAAAACAAAAATTTTTCAGAGGAGGTATGGCAGGCAGAATAATGGCCTCCAAAGGTGTCCACACCCTAATTCCACGTACTCTTGAATTTGTAACCTTATATGATGAAAGGGACTTTGTGGATGTAATTAAGGTTAAGGATCTTGAGATGGGGAGATGATCTCATGTTGTGCAGATGGGCCCAGTCTAATCATACAAGACCATAAAAGTGGAAGAGAAAAGATGCAGCATGAAGAGGACTGGACCTACTGTTTATGACACTGAAAACGGAGAAACGCAACAGTGAATAGAAGAATGTAATGGAAAAGATCCCTAACTACAGAGAGCAAGAAAAAAAGGATCTTGGTGTTCCAAATGGAAGGAGCTGAAGTTTGCTAAAAGTCCAAATGAGTAGGAGACATTGTTTCCTAGAACCTCCAGACAGAGACACAGCCTGCCCACGTTTTGATTAATTAGTCTGGTGATACCCATATTGGACTTCTGACCTACAGAGCTATAGTAAAATCTTTAAGTTTGTAATAATTCGTACAGCAGCATTTGGAAACTAATACAGAAGGGATCCCCGGGGTTCATCAAAATGCCAATAGTATCCATGACACAAGAAACATTAAGAGCTGTTCTGTAGTTTAACTCAGTACCCATCCCCAATATTTTTTGGAAGATGAAAATCATGGAGTGAAATACCTGATGATCATTAAGACACCCTAAATAATGGCACTGAAAATGATGATTCCATCTATGCCAATATAGGTGAAAAGACTTTACTAACCTTCTCCCTTCCAATTTGGTTTCTTTGTGTTCTAACTCCAGGTCCATGGATGACTATGACAATTCATTTTCCCCCACATATGATGCTCTATATGTAAACTCAGGTCTATCTCACCTAAGAAATGCTCTCAAGTTGATTGCCACAGCAATCAATTGAATATAAACTTACATCAATGAAGAATGCATAAGGGTGGGAAGACAGTGCCAGCAAAATCTAATGAGGAAAATAATGTATTAGAAATAGGGAAGAGTAATGGCTTGTTCTGAGTATGCTTCTCAGGTTGGAATAAATTACATTTTATTATAATCTCAATTTCCCTAGGTAAGAGTAACTATGAAAATGTATGTTGGAGCTAAGTCAGCATCACTGTGTGTGCTTTATGAGAATGCATTTTGTAAAGCAGTAATCAGAGGTCCATGAAACTCTTTAAAACACCCATTAGAATTAAGGAGTGGTAGAAATCTAAATTGCAAAGCTGCTGGAATATTGCAGTATCCTACCAGATAATAGAAAGTCCATAGGCAGTTATGTGAGGAGGCAAATTTTGAAAAGCAGATCTTAGACTTTTTCTTGGAATATATTTTTTAATTAGTTTTACGTTAGCACCTTTCTTTCTTACCGTTTGCCAAGTGTATCTTTTATCCGTAGCTTTTTTGTTACTGGGAATGTTCAATTCAGCTCCTAAAAGAAAACAATATTGCCTTTCTAGGCATTTGCTCCCAGAATTGGCAAGTTTAGGTGAGAAAAGATGGAATGCCATTAAAAATGACAGCTTGTCACCTTTCAGTCGGTTCTCATCTCAAGATTAAATTCCACTCATTCGACATGATCCAGGTAAAGACCTACTTTCTTAAGATATTGAACTGCTTCATCCCTTGGTGGTTCACTTCCTTTTCTGAAAATCTCAAAGTGTTTGGCATCTATAAATGTTAACTTGAGTCTCAAGCATTCATTCAGCATCTATTTTCAACACTATCTAGATATCTGCTGTGTGCCAGGCTTGGTGCTAAGTTCTGCAGATAAAATGGGACTCTGACCATGTTCCCAATTTAATAGGGAAATGTATGTGAAAATAGATAATTATACACTATGATAGCTCTGTAATGGAACTTGATACATGTTATCACATATTGACAATTATATAATTATGGAGATGCATTCTCTCTTTAGCTATTATGTAAGCCCCCAAAGGGCTTCATGCTTTGTCTCTCAGTATTTACTAGACTGAACTGCACGTAATACCTGTTTTTAATTAAGTCTTCTTGATAAAAGATTGTTTCTCTTTGCTCTTCTCTTATTTTTCTTTATTCTTGCAGCTCCTTACTGTACACAGTGAGAAGGCATTTCTTCTTTGTCAGCCCAGTACTATCATTTTGAGTTAATAGAGGGTGGTGGTTAAAGATACAGGCTCCAGAGTCAAATTATCTGCATTTGAATCCTGACCTGGCCACTACATAGCCTTTCTGCACTAGGTTAAGTTATGTAAACTCTCAGTGTCAACATTTGTCCATCTGCAGAATAGGGGTAATAGTAGCACCCTCCCCATGAGGCAATATGTTTAAAATGGCTGGCTCCCCATATTATCACATGAATAGTAGCATTATTGCTTGATAACAGAACAGAAGCCAGCCCTTTCTTCAGTATATAATTTAGGGCCAGATAGAAATGGTATTAATAATAGGTTTATTGTTTTTATTTTTCATTGCAAGTGCCTTCCAGGGGCCTTTGTAGCATAGAGAGAGGGGTCCCTTAATATGGGTGAAGATGGAAAGTCACGGAAAGATGAGTTTCAGATCATCAACACCTGGGAGAGTAGCAGCGGTGTCTGAATTGCCATGGAGTCCAGCCCTTGCTCAACTGAGAAGAATCCCTGGGTTTTGACATTTTAAAATAACAGCAGGTCTATACCGTTTGGAAAGGTCAGCAGCAGATCTTTTAAAGTGGTCGGACTGAGATTCGAAACTACGGCTTTCTGACTTTAAAGCCTGGTATTTTCTTCTATAACTAGAGTGTGCTCCCCATGCCTGAAGGATCCAGGAAAGTGACTGGCACAGGACATGCCATGGTCATGTGGTCTTAGCAAGGCTTGGGAGGAGAGGAGATGTGATACGGGGTGTGGGGTATCATCTGTGGTCAACACAGCAAGGGCGGAGAAGAGGGACATTTTTCTTAGCAGAACTGTCATGTGCTTGGACACACTGCCCGCACTGTGTCTGTGGAATAGCCTGTTAGATGCTTGACTGTTCCTCACTATTTGCTTTTCAATTATGTTGTGCTGAGAGTCCACATTTACTCTGTGGGTGTATTGATTGACATTTTTTCCAGTCAGTGTTGTGGCATCACATTGTCTTAAATACAGATATGATACTAGTGTTCTAAAACAGCATGCCATTTACCATTCATACTAATAAAATCTCGTTGCTAAGGCTCACACACAGGGAAGTCAAGATAAGGCAGAATTCTGCACAATGCACTTCCTCACGGGTCTTGACCAAAGAGTCTTTGCCACAGGCAGGGCCTTGTTACAAGCCTCCCTTTCTGTGTTCGCAAGGCCTGAACTCTGATGTCTGCAGGAGGGCAGGGTTTCTCTGTGGCCCGTATTTAAGGAAAGTCAGACTGTCAGGCCTTTCAGTGTGATAAGAATTGTGTGATGGTTGTGAAAACTAGACATGGGATATATAGTTCTGTGGTTTAAGATGTGATGGGGTTTTATTTTAACTATTTTAATCCCTCGGAGGGATTTGAAAAGGAATTGAATGCTGGTCTGTTATTTTTCCCTCATGGTTCTTTGTATGTCTTTTTAACAAGCACAACAGCTTTTGAAATCCCTCTCTAGGATGTTTATTCCTTTTCTATTTGTGAAATATTCTAAGTCTCACAGTGGTATGCTTGTGGCCACCCCATCCCCCCTCCCCTCCCTTCCTCCTTGATTTAGAAAGACAGAAAAGAGAAAGTGCCTGTGTGCACCTGAAGCTTTGTCAAGACTCTCTGGTATGATCCAGCGTCTATAAATGTTACGGGATGGTGTCCAGATAGATGCAAAAGGGCATTTGTCAAATCAGGAGAGTGCTATTCTACAGAGACTCTTAATTCCAGCTCTCTGCTATGCAGCTGCCTTGAGAGTAATTATGAATGAGCAGTGTTTAGATGGGATGCTGGCCTCGCCAAGGGAAGAAGATTCTGGGAATACACAGGAGCTAAGCAGCACAAGAGCCAGTGGCCTGTTTAAATAGTAGCTCTGTAAATGTCTACAGGTAGCCTAACTAAACTCTGGGACTTTATTTCATTTAGATCTGCTAACTACCTTTCTGTACCATGGAACTGTGGAGGAGAAGCCTTTGTGTTTTGCCTTTTTAAAAACTGCTGCTCATCTCTTGCTGCCACAGTCACTCCTACAGTTTGTTTTTATTTATTTTTATTATCTCTGGCTCTTCTAACAGTTATGTGATCAGCTTTCTTTCATTATTTGCTAGCCATAATAAATGAATCTGAAGTCTTTTATGCATTTAGATACATTATGCAAATGTATATAAAGTCATTTCATTTGTTTCACAAATTCCTTGTTTTTAATATGAATAACTCTTGCTACATAGATCTTATAGCACTCTAAATTCTAACCTCAATTTTCTATTTTCTAATTGAAACCTTCTGCTTAAAAAAAAAGGAAGAGAGAGAAAGAAAACTTTCTTTTAGGTGCTTCCAGGTTGATCTCTTCTAGTAGGAAAATGCAGGTGTTCATACCTGTTCACCCATGTTCAAAAGTTTTGTTATATGCTCTTGTTTAAATTGAAATACAGAATTACTATCTTTAACTTTGAGGAAGTGAGGACTGGAGTGACAAATTTTTTTTTGCAAATGGGAGCTCTCCATTATCACATACTCTCTTTTGGGAGCTTGTTTGCCAAATTTCAGTGGCATATGGATGCAACTATGACTTCGCTGTCCACGGTCCTTGAATCTCTGCTATCTTTCTTGGCTTTGGAGTATTGTAGAGTAGTTCTCTTACTTCTCAGTCCGCTTCTGTCTTCTTGGATGGCTCGTCCACTTCTATGCACTGTCTTATTTTATGTTTTCTTCAGTTGTTCACTCTCATGTGCTTCCCTTCCCAATATGCCATCAGTTTCGAATGTACCTATTTTTCTGGCCTACGAGATCAATTTTATATCTGCTGCCCTCACATCTCTCTTGAGCTCGTCTATATTTTCACATACCTGATAGAATTTCCACCTCAGACCCAACCTGTCTAACTGTGAGCTCACTTATTTCCCACTCCAGCCATTGACATTTTTGTGCCAAAGTTGTTATCCCATGTACTCAGGCTCCAGGCAAGTTTGCTAAGCTTTCTATGATTTATCTTGACTTCTGCTCAATTAAAAAAAAAGATTTAATGATAAGAAAATCTTATTTTAATTCTTTTATTTTCTGGGTAGGTTTGAGTTCAAGTATATCTTGTTTTGTTTTTTTCAATACCCACTGTTTAAAACTTTTATTTAATTACTTTGAACTTTTATTAAAAAGTACAAAGTACTTAAAAATATATACTTTCTAAATACAAAGGGATCTTGGAGGTCATTTAGTGAAACTTACTACATAGATAAAGAACCTGATGCAGGTGAGAGTAAACTGGATTTCTAGGCCTTTAATGAGCTATGCTTCTACTAAATATGAGAAAAGTATGGTTAACTAATTACATTTCCACATCTCTCTATGTGTGTTCACCTCCATTTCTTTATTTGTATGTTTCAAATCTTCAGACAGTGACCTCTGGGAATTATGTGCTTTATATTTGTAGAAGTCCATGCCTAAAAGTCAGATCTTGGTTTTATCTGTCTCAGATATATTGATTTCATCCAGAGTCCTTGAGCATGTGTATTTGGGCTTCTTCATGCTTTGTTTCCTGTGAGAGACTCACTGCCTCAGACCTGTCAGGTGGCCAGTCTCAAATAATTAGCCAAGTTCAGTTTTGCAGCAGTCAACCCCAAAATAATGACATGATAATGGGAATTTAGCAGCACCATAAATTATCTTACAATTTAACAAATCTTATGGTATGAATATACCAGAAAGAAATGCTGTTCCACTTTTAGAATGACTTTATTATGTGACAAAAAAGGAACTGAAAAAATTGTAGGCCTTGTAATTTCTATAAGCAAGGGAAGTACACTTAGATATGGGCACTGCTTTGGTGAGGTGAAGTTTCTGTCATCAACTAGTGATTTGATTCATTTCTCTAGATAAGCATTTCTAAATAGATATATATAATAATTACCAGCTGGTGTATATGTCTGTAGTTCCTTGTAGTCATCTGAAATGAGCCTGTGGTGATGGTTTGTGGTTATATAATTATTATTTTCTCATTATAGACAAGCCATAGCTCCTTCAGGACTTTTGAAATGCCCTGTTAAAAAGCATTGTCACTCCTTTAAGGGAGGTAAAATGATTACTTTATCAAATCTATGTCCATAGGAAATGTGTTCTTTTATTAGAGCAAATAATACTTTCTATAGATCAACTTGTCTCAGTCTTCATTTCTCTTTAGAGGAAGGAATTACAAAGACCACAGTAAAGATTTTTCACTTTGTTTTCACGCTATCGATGAAGGATGAGTGTTGAAGGAGGATGTAATCATGACTCTCATATAAATATAAAATGAATACATATCAGACATTTTATTTAACTCATTAATTAATGAAAGAACTGGAAAAGATGTTAAAACTAATCAGTACAAAGGAGAATCTAACGAGCCACCTAATATATAAGCTGATCAGAAAGGCTGATTTAAATTTGCTTAGGAGAAGCAAAACTGGCTTCTTCCACAGGGGCAGGGGAAGTCAGTTGGACCTCCACTGAACAGAATTTATTTGCAGGCCTATCACCAAGAGTTATTTGGGGTACTGGCAAGTTATCTGCAAGTTAATGTCTATCTCTGTAGAATTGTAAAATAGCTAAGGGCAATGAAGGCATGGAGTTTCACTCTGTTCTAAGCAGGACTTTGTTTTCCATTGAAGACACCCTTTAACATCTTGGCCTACTTTGCTTTCACAGTTTTCCCCAACAAAGTGCTTCCTTCTTTGACTTCAATTTTTTAATGGTTTGGGAGATATAACACTCCTGTTTATGTTTCAGTGATTTTTATTATCTATGCCTAAGCCCTTTCTTCCAACCTCAGTGTAGGCAACTCAGCCATAAATGTGTATTGGAGAACACCATATCTTAACTTTGAAAACGATGATGAAGAGGATCAGGAAGCGATCCCAGGTGTCTCATTTGATGAAGCTGTTGTGTGAATGGAATGAGACTGCAATGGGAGGAGGGAGTCTTAGACATTTTTAAGTGCATTTCAAGAAAAATTAATTTGAGATTTGCGCTTAACATATTTATTTGCTGTACTTTTTTTTATAACAATTAATAGAATTATTTTAAACTAGAGCAGGAGGTTTTCAGTTATATATAGTGAAACAGTGAAAAGTTATATATTGATTGAAAAGTTAAGGTCACATAATCCAGACTTTCAAACAGTTCTATTATTACTTCATTAATGAATTACTTTACTTGCTATACTTAAGCTTTGCAAGGGTAGCTACTCCATCTGTTTTATTCACATCTGTCTTCTCAAAGCCTTATACAGTGTCTGTTGCCTAGTACATATGTGATACATATTTATCCAGTGAAATTTTAAGAACAATTTTTTAACCACCTACTCTTTGTCTGGTAGTGTGTTAAGAACTAAGGATTAAAAATAAGTCATAGGGTTATCCATGTTTTTTAGAAGTTCATCGTTTTTCCCCAAAAGAATTTATTCCTGATAAGAGAATTTCAGGCAATATGGCAGATTAGCAGGCTAACAGTTTGAGTGGGTCCATGTACTGCACTATATAGGCAAATCTCTACTTCTTTTGAACATGTGGTTAATATTATCTTTAATGAGATCTCTCCGTGAAACACTCTTAATATTGCCAAATTAGGGACATTGGAGATTGCTGAGATATATACCGTTGGCTTCAGTATATATCAGTTGGACATCTTCATAGGATGTCCCAGCAACTTTTTACCATGTTTCTGAGTCTGATCAGAAGTTCCTTTTTCTCTAACAGCAGCCTGAGAAGAACCACTAACGAATTATTATGTTCCAGAATACAGGTGGAGTACTTTGTCATTGTTGTATCACTTAATCCTTATAACCATCCTATGGAGTGGTGAGAGGTTTAGGGTTATGACTGCAATAATACAGCTAGTGGGTGGTAGAGTCAGGACAGGAATTGAGGTCTGCCTGAAATCAAATGTTGTAGCCTTTGCCACTGAACTATGTAGCCTCTGTATCTAGAACTGATGTTATGAGCCCAGGTCTGAGTTGGTGTTGAGTGTCTGTGAATACGTGTTCTGTGTGTGTGTATGGGAGGAGCAGGGTGAGTTCTTCCCTATAACATTGCACAATCAAGAAAAAATGTGCATTGTCCATTTTTGCTCAGCTTTAGCCTTCTCACCATCCAGGCT